>WSFP011561128.1:0-11026 GCA_009831015.1 Picea engelmannii
TGGCACCCAGATCTACGATTCACAGAGCATTTCATACCCCCCCGACCATTCTGCTTTTAGCCGGGGGGGTCCAAAATCATTGATAACATTTGCACGCATCTGGATGGCCCAGGGATGAGTGCTTAAATCGATGATTCATATTGGATTTCGGACCCCCCCCTTCCGTTCAACATTTAATGGAAGGGGAGGGGGTACAGAATGAATGATAAAAGGCACGCTAAGATCTACGGCTAGGAAACGAGCACACTGATCAATGACACAAAATGGTTTTCGGACCCCCCCCCCGGATGATCTGTTTTTAACCGAAGGGGGGGGGTCTGGAATGGTTATCTCCCTCTGGCGGGTCCCTTGTATTATGTGGAATAAATCTATTAGTCCCGAAGTCCTGTCACCATCTGCTATCTGACAAACCCCGCGTCACTTATGGATGTCACCTTCCACTTGTTCCACTTGTTCCCAAGTAAGTCACATCCCATAATTGTTGTCAGTCCCCACCCCCCTTTCACTCATGGAAAGCCCCTTATTATGACTTTTACCTCCAATCCCTAGCCACCACATCACCCGTATGTATCTTTCAGCCACCGTCACCTTCCATCTCACCCCCAAATGACCCGTTGTCCATTTATTACTGTATAACCTATCCGTTATCCAGCTGATCTATCTCCCGCACCCAACCGACCCCATTTTTAAATAAAACTACCATTGTTCCCCTACTTTCATTGTTCACTCGTCGCAGCAGAGAAACTCATCACTTGATCCTCCGTTACATCCCATCGCCTTCATCCACAGTCATTCGACCCCACTAACTTTGTGATTATTGCAGGTATTGTTGTAGAAATGGCGTCAAAGCCCAGACAAGCAGAAGGAGAAGAGAATATGTTTCTCCCACCTCCTATCGACCTCGACAAGATCCCACTGGTCGACAAAGACAGGTTGATAGAAGATACCAAATGTGATTTCGATTTCTCAGACCTCCAGTCATGGCTCAGGGAAGTTTTCCTGGACCAGAGCGATGAAATTGGACTCTGGGAGTCCAATTTACCCCTGTACCTCTTTCCCCAGATCCACCATTTTCCCGAGTTCATGCTTAAATGTCAAGCTCACTATATTCCTGAACAGAGAGCTGTCGTCTCCTCTTTCAGAGACATCCTGTTCCTCATCACACCCGAAGCCATAGACCAGATGATGCAAATTCCCCAATCCAACTCTGCGTCCCCCTTTAACCTGGAAATCCTCACCGAATTGTATTAGAAAATGAATTTTTGCCAAAGAGCTCAAATATTTGAGTTGTTCCTTCCCACCTCCACTCAATTCCCTTCCACAAATCAACCTTACCCATCGTCCATGTTCTCCACTAAGGGAAACCAGGTCATTTCTTCCCTTTGTGCGTTTCTAGGGTACTATTCCCACCAATGAGTAGATGAGCCCATTCTGGGTTTTCTATCCATTTTCTCCACCGATGAAAAGCCCACCATCCAGTTTAATTTTAGCACCTTCTTAGCAGACAATATTCACGAACAATTCATGAATTTCGGCACAAAAGGCATGTTCAGATATTCATCAATATTAGCCTACTTGTTCATCTTTTTCCAAGTGGATAAGCTTGCATTTTCAATGCAGAAGATGGATGCAGATGGTAAACCTCAGGCATTCACAGTGTGGACCTCTTTTCTAAAGCATAACTCCATAGAATATAGCTTCAAGGCATTCATCGATATGTTCTACCACCCTGTGGTAAGCATGCTGAGCGGCAGGCCCGAGCCTCGAATAAATGACAAAGTCCAGAGAATCTTGCATCTCTTGTACAACACAAAGACTGAGGATTGGTACCTATATCAAAACCATACCGAGATCAGATTGTATAGTTGAGATTTGGCGCCGTATAAGCCGCCCAAATATTTTCCCGTCAGAATCTTTTCTTTAGAATACATAAGGTAGATTATGAATTCAAATGATATCCATTTTGTATCATTCAAGAAAAAGAAACAGCTTCGAATCAAGGGAAAGATTGGCTCTTTCATCTGCAAGAGTTGGGGCACTGGGGAAGAAGCTGACAGGATGTTGAAATAAATGAAGTTATTTATGAGCTTCCCATGGCACTATGATCCTTATGGGATCATCTCAAAGATGAGGGTGAAGAACAATAACATCCCATATGTTCATGTGTCCATGTCCGAAATTGAAAAATTCGCCAATCAAAAAGTATGGGTGCCTGACACCTTGGTCGAAGTGGAATAGCAGGTTCCCCCGACCACTGTGCCACCAATGACCACGCCACAGGTCCCTAAGGAAAAAATGCCTTGACAAGATTTATCTTCACCTGTCACAGAGGTATCATGCGAAGAGTTCCAGTTGCACAATAAGAGGCCCAAGACAGTTCCAGTTCTTGGTCTAACTGGAGAAAAAGAAACCCTGCCTACCATAGTGATTAAGTCTGTCATTCCACCCTTCAGTTCAATCCTTCATAAGGAAATCACCCCAGTTGTGCTGAAGAAATCCACAGACTCCCCACTGGACACTCAACTAGGAAAGAATGGGCCCAAGTTGATCATTTTCAAGAAGTACGAGCTGATCAAGAAAAAGAACCAGACCCTTACCAGCAGTACTTACGCTCAGTTTCAAAAGTAGACGTCAATGGCACAGCATAGGCTATTGTCTGCATTTGACACAAAAAAGGGCAGAATGCACAAAGCTTTCCTCCAGGCACAGGTACTAGACCCCAAGGTGATCATGGATTACAAGAGGGTCACCTTGGAATTCCAGATGAAGGACGTGCACCCAGCAGATCAGATGGATCTGCACAAGAAGACAGGGGAGATGGTATTCCATACATTGGTGCATGCTTCCGCTTCTGCAGCAAAATTACAGGTATCACTGAACAATGCTCAAACGCAACTCAAGCTGGAGAAGATATCATCCTTTGCAAAGGACAATAGAATCAAAACTTTGGAGGAGTTGGTCCTCAAGATCGGCTATGACCCTTCGAACATCAAAGCAGCGGAGGAGATGATAAAGAAGAAGAATGCTGACATTTCCTCCTTGAGGAAACAACTGAAGATCCCGCCCACAGAGGACTTGCAGGTGAAGGAGATAGCAAAGAAAGAAGGTGAGAACGATGAAATGCTCAAGCTGCTCATGGAGCAGAATGCATATCTCAAAGAAACGGAAGCTGAGATGGAGAGATTATCAAAAGAGAAGGAGCATTTGAAGCCAATCGAATTCATTCCATTGACTGCCGTTCCGATTTTAGGAGCAAGCACTGCATCAGTGACAACAATCTCATCTACAACTCCATTAACATCCGAAGAGAAGACAACTGACCTGGCTAAATCCATGGAAAAGATGAACCTACAAGAGATAGAGATCAGCAGGCTTAAAAAGGAAGTTGAGAACCTTCAAGAACTCAAAACTTCCTTCCAGACCAGCCTCTCCAAGGAAAAGAAGGTAACAGAGCAGCTCAGGAAGGAGCTACAGTAGCTCCAAAAGAAAACAGTGGCAGGGAAGACTTTGGCTAAGGTCAAAGAGAATGTATGGACAGACATCACAAAGTCCATAAATGAGATATGGCCCATGATACAAATCATGTTTGAGAAGAATGAGTTGGTCCAGAGGAGCAAACAGGATGTTGAGAAGATTAGAGTAGAATTGGGAGACATGCCAACATAAGTAAATGAGATCATCAAGTTCCTCAATTCTAAGACCAGGGAAGAGTTGGAAGAGCTGAATATTGAAGACAGAACTGAGACCATCCTTGAGTTCAAAAGAGTTATGACCAAGAGAGGACTAATGCTTCAGCTGGAAGAAAAGGTTCAGGTCATGAACCAGGGGGTACAAAGATTCTTCAGCAAGATTGAGGCTCTCCAGAAGAAAGGTCTCCCTGGTCTGAAGGTTATTAACGACAAACTGATGACACTCCCAGATTACAAAAAGAGATTGGCTAAGGTGTCCAAGGACAATTCAAAGTTTGAAGGCATACAAGGGAGCATCACCGAAAAATCATTCTTTGATGATCCTCAGTGGGACATTAGTATCCAACACGATATCCAATACATATTCCTCACCAAGCCTACATTTTCCAAATATACAGAAATGGATGAAGTGTATCAAAGACTGCTCAAAGTCAACATGCCCGGTCATCTCAGATGGGAAGAGCTATGTACTCTTCTCGATTAGTAGATGAGTTGTCCAGTTCCAGTCACTTGTCTAGTCAGATGAGGTCATGCAAAGGCTTCATCAACGGCCTACCCAGAAATCAGCGTGCATTTACTCCAAGTTATCAAGCAGTTCCTAGATTTAGGAAATTTGTTAATTTAGTTAGGCTAAAAATAGATTTAGCACGTCCTGGTCATTTATGACAAGAAAATTTCTAATTTGAGTTATAAATACTTCACATTTCGAAGTATTGAGGGTCGTTGATCTTCACACCCTAACACTATCAGACTGTAACATTTTTGAAGAGATCTGCCATTAATAAAAAGGAGGCACTTTTACAGGATTCTTGCATGTATTTACTGGTGATGTTTATTCTCTAAATTGAATGTTATTTTTTCTTTGTGATCATATTGTTTTTCTGAAAATAATCTTTAAGAGTAATGAATGTTGCAGGATTTATCTTGGATACCCTATTTCTGAGTCAAAATATTTTAGTGTTTATCTTCTGGTGTTTTCAATTAAGAAATTCTTAACTGCTTCTTAGTTGAATTTATCTTTCTCATCTTTTCTTCGATCGATCATTTAAGCTACTAAAAGATCCAATGAGTATATTATCTCGCCCTGTAGAATTCTTCTTTCACGTTTCTGGTTTGTATCTCATATTTATTAAAACTCAGACCCCATAGCCCAATGGATGTGTAGACTATCTCAACCAATTTGAAAAAATACTTTGACTACAAAATCAATCTATTTCTTTACCTAGCCTAATATTTGAAAATTTGAAACCTAGCTAAATCTAATAGAGAGATCCCTCTCTGAAGTTGGAAGGTCTAGATCCCAGCTTCAAAAGTGGTTGGATAAAGTTACCTTTGTAGATTTCTTCTGCTGTCAACCTCTAGGAAATTTACCAAGTGATAACATAGTGGCGACTCCATTGGGGAAGAACATAAAATTTATAATTTCACATTTTCTTTTCCCTAAATAGAAAGTTTGTTCTTGGAATATTGCAAATTTAAGAAGAAATTAATGTTTAGAGGTTGATTAAACTTTGTACATATTATTTTCGGACTCATAAAACTAAAAAAGTATATATATATATATAAAACCAAAAAGAATTCTGGCTCCCAAGAAAGTTTATACTCGATCTCATCCAGACCCAGAACCTGCGATAGTGACAGATAATCCCGAATAGTTACTCAGGAAAAAGACCTTGGCTGAAAGCTCAGTGAGTCATATTCCCCTTCATAAGTCCCTTTCCTTTTCAGGGAACCCTGTTTCCTTTCAAAACCATGACCTCAATATATTTCCACAACAAATCCTAGTTAGAACACGGTCCGATAGTTTTGTGAATGGAATCATCTTCGACCCAACCATTTTGCAACCCTGAACCCCCAAAGTTCTATCTCCCACGACCAAAATGCAAATCACTCCCTCGGTACTATCCAGACTCTCCTCTTCGTCGTCTTCAGTCGCTACCTCACCAATCATCCAGGTTGTCGTCCCACCTCCTCCACCCATCATGGAAGCTCGATATGCTCCTTTGGTGTTGGCTGCGCCACTACATGCCATGCTCCAAGAATATCAAACAAGACTTCCACAGTTCGATGCAATAGGACCTTTAAACACCCAACAACATGTTGACAAAATGAATGATTATTTTGACTTGCAAGAAGTTGATGAGGCTGACGTTCAAATGAGATTGTTTGCCCAAAGTTTGACAGGTGACATCAAGAAATGGTACAAAGATTTACCTACTACCTCAATCCCTGACCTGGTCATGTTCCAAAGGTGTTTTCTTGATAGATGCGAGGTAAAGAAAAACCCTCTCCAAATATTGTCATAATACAAGAATATAAGAAGAAATCAAGGTGAGATGGTACATATTACTGCACCCATTTCAATAACTTCTACAATGCAATTCCAGCCGAAATCAAACCTCCACAGGGCCTGGCATTGATAACATTCCCTGATGGTTTTGATGCCGATATGTCATACCAATTAAGAGAAAGAAATTCTACCACCTTGTCAGACATGCAGAAAAGTGCTATAAGTGTGGAGGCCAATCTGTTGGCAAAATGGGCACGTTAGAGGTCAGAAAGGAGAGTCACGATTAAAGAAGAACCTTCCACATTGAACTCAGATTCCAAATTGGATTATTTGGCCAGAGCAGTCGAAAGAATGATGGAAAGACTTACTGTTTCAGACATAAATGCTCCAAGAGAAAACCTTCCAGCTCCCCAGGTTCGAAACCCTAACTTTAGGAGAAACCCTCCTCAAATCAGATAGAGATATCCTAGGGATCAAAGAGAGCAGAGGGGTCCATATCAGCAGATCAGACCTCCCCTGCAAGAAAATTATGCTGATGAAGGGGAGGAAGTGATTGAGGAATTGGAGGATACTCACATTAACCTCATGGGCATTCACGACAACGAAGCTATCTTCCTTACCCAAGAAGAGCAAGAAATTTTTCTTCTCAATCAAACAAAAGTAAGTGAAGAAGCTGAAGATGTAGAACAATAGGCATTCGAAAATGCCATTTTGGAGGTACACCGGCAGTATAATCTGCGGATTAAAAAGACAGAAGGAAGTTCCCCAAAAAAGGCAATTGAAACAAAGAAGGTAGTCGAAGCCAAGAAGACCTCTGAGCCATCTGCTGAGAAGATTCCTGAGAAGAGTGTTGTCGAGAAGATTTCTGAGAAGGGCACTGTTGAATCTCTCGAAAAGAAAAACCTTACTATTCTAAAAAGGGCGTCACAACTCGAGGTTTCACCTATTAATCCACCAAGTAGTTCTAGACAGAAGAGCGCAGTGGAAAAACCAGAATTGATGAGCCAAGGCAGAGCTCCTACACCCTTTAGCCTTGAGGGGGAATTGGCCAAAATAAAAATTCCCATCCCAATTACCGAGTTGATGAACAAAGACGTTTATCGTTCACAGGTGATTAAAGCACTGACCATTGAACCTGACATAGGCACGAAGGCCTTAACCATTGGATCAGCAAATCATTTAGACACTGTGAACCTTACTAATGATCAACCCAAGCTTCTTTTCGGACCTGAAGTAGATGGTCTAGAGGATACTGGTGAAGTCGCTCCTTTTTACATCAGTCTAAACATACATGACCTAATCTTGCATAGCGCTATGATGGATTCAGGTGCTTCCCACAATCTGATGCCCAGAGTAGTAATGGAGAAACTGGGACTAGAGATCACCAGACCTTACAAGGATTTACACTCATTCAACTCCAATAAAGTTAGATTTATTGGTTTGATCAAGGACCTATGCATCACCTTGGTTCAGATTCCTACGAATATCATGGTAATGGATGTGGTAGTTGTAGACATCCCGCCGAAGTATGAAATCTTGCTATCCCAGTCTTGGGGGTATAAGTTGAGAGGAACCCTGCAGCTAGATATGTCTTATGCCACTATCCCAGTTTTTGGGCAACAAAGAAGGCTATACAGAGAAACATTGATGAAGTACATGGTCAATAGCCAAGAGAAACTGCACAACTATCCCCTTTACTCTGCACATTTTGATTTAGATTCGTTTATCTTGTACAATGATGGTGACACGGGACAACAAAATACTCAGCTGATGGAAGACACATCTAGTCAAGATGAAGGCCAAGAAATCATCGAGGTAGCAAGGATGAAGAACGTGAAAACTGAAGAGTTACCCGCAGATTTCTAGAGCATGGAATTTGATGGAGCAATGAGAAAAGAAGGAGCCGAAGCTGGTGTATGGCTGCATAATCATAGAAAAAGGTATTCATAAAACCATTCTTACAAATTAAATTTCCAATGCACTAACAATATTGCTAAGTATGAAGCCTTGATGCTCGGTCTGAAGATTTTGAAAAAAGTTGGTGCTAAACAGATAATGGTAAGAGGTGACTCTGAATTGATAATCAAGAAAATCAAAGGTGAGTACGCTGTGAAACACCCACATCTTAGAGCTTATAGGAACGTCGTTCTTGATGACTTGAGATGTTTTACTAAAGTTGACTTGCAAGTAATGACGAGGGGACAAAACATTCTGGCAGATGGATTGGCCACATCAGCAGCCTCCTGTAAGATTCCTTTCCGCCCGACTCGTCCATACACTGTTGAGGTGAAATGCAGACCAACCATTCCCGACAATATCAGGTAATGGAAAGTGTTTGGTAATGATGATCAAATCAAGGACTTTTTGTAGTGTAAAAATGATTTTGAATGTACAAATATAGATTTAGAGAACGAAGATGAAAATGTAAATAGTTCTGATTTTGAAATTGATAGTGTAAATACCGTAGATTCAGGAGAATTAGGCGATGATGAAATGGACATTGATGTTTTACAGTTGAAAATAAATGTTTTTCCTAGAGGTCTTGTTCCTTTAGAGGACTTGTTTGACTTTAACGATGTAGCCAAAAAACTGAAAATTGAAGCCCATGGACAAGAGGTAGAAGATTGTAATATAGGGACTCACGAGAAACTCAGGATAGTCAAACTATCTAAATCATTACCCCCAGAGCAAAAACTCAAGTACATTGAGTTGTTCAAAGAATATTCGGATGTCTTTGCCTGAGGCTATGAAGATTTCAAAGCCTACGATACCAACATCATACAACACAGGATTCCAATAAAAGAATACCAAAAACCATTTAGGCAGAAAATTAGGAGGATAAATCCCAAGTTGCTCCCTCTGATAGAAAAGGAAACCAAAAAAATGTACGATGCAAAAATCATAGTTCCGCTACGCTTTTCCAAATGGGTCTCTAATTTGGTCCCTACATGTAAGAAAACTGGGGAAATCAGACTCTACATAGATTTCCTAAATCTGAATAAAGTCTCCCTGAAGGATAATTACCCCTTGCCGAAAATGGACCATATCCTGCAAAGGGTTGTTTGGTCCAGTCAAATTTCTCTACTGGATGGTTTCTCAGGTTACAATCAGGTCCTAGTTCACCCAGATGACCAAGACAAAACCGCTTTCACCACCCCATGGGGCACTTTCATGTATGTGAAAATGCCTTTCGGTATGATGAACGCATGAGCCACTTTCCAGCGGGTGATGGATATTTCTTTCATGGAAGAATCAGGTAAGTTCATTGTCGTCTATCTAGATGATGTAACTGTATTTTCCCAATCTGATGATGAACACCTGCGACACCTCAGACGAGTCTTCGAGAAATGTAGAAGGTTTGGGATTTCTTTAAATCCTAAGAAGAGCCTTTTTGGGTTAGAGGAAGGAAAATTGCTAGGACACATCATCTCCAAAGATGGAATCAAAATAGACCCCAGCAAAATCGAGGCCATACAAAAGTTAGAATAGCCAAGAAACCTCAAAGAACTACAGTCTTTTATCGGGAGAATAAAATTTCTACAAATATTCATTCCCAATCTAGCAGAACTCCTCAGAAACATCACAAATATGTTAAAAAAGGATGTAAAAATTAAATGGGACTCTGTTGGTAGCCAACCCATTTTTTTTCGATTTGCTCTCAAAAAAGCTGCCTACACCCCTTACGGTATCATGACAAATCATAGTCGCATTGTGCTAATCGACATTCGTCTCATCTTTATGACCATTGCAATTCAATTTCGTTTTAGTTTTCACAACTACAAGTGTGAAAACACTTCTTTTCGTTGATTATATTGTCGTCGTCTTTGGTTGATGCTTAATCACTGGTTTATCATCTGATTGCCAAATGTTGGATCAGACTTATGTTCTTCAGCATTTTCTTACCTTGATTGTGCATTTGGATATATTTCATTGTTGAACCTTTGGGCATAAAAGCTATTGGTCCTGTTCTGATCTTATGAAAATTATAATGGATTTGGTCATATGGTTTTTATCCTTGCTTTGGACTTTCACTCGATTATTATATGAAGGAATTTTGATTATATGGTTCTAAGACATTGGAATACAAACATATGTAATATGCACCAAATGCATTGACAAGTTTACAAGGTATGATAGCAATGGTTTCAAGGCGCATGAGTTAATCATTTACAAATTGATGCTTGGCATACTGTTTGCAAAGTTGGATTATACGTTGAATGTCATATGATCCCGAGCTATGTATTAACACTAAAACCTGTGATTAAGTGACTAACTAAACGATGGAATTGGCACGTTAAATCGATAGTTAATGCTGGTACTGTGTTGATTTTAAAGCTTAACATTTGGCACGTTGTTATCATATGAGGTGTTGGTTCTGACTCGGGTAACTGGCACGTAGAAGTGGTGATTCACCCACTCGCTGGTCGATGCATTTGTTTTAATGATTATGGTTTTAAACAACTCTGTACAGGTCATTAATGTAATACGTGGTGATGGTAATCCCACCACCTTCGCACGCTTGGATTTGTTTTCAGTCTCATCCAGCATTCAAACTATGCAAACCCTGTTGCATTCACTCTGTGCGTTGATCGATCGGTGTGAACCCTACCATGAGAAGAGGTTATGGCTCCTATGGTGAGAGCCGAACCTAATGGATGTCAAGCGCTGTCAACATTCGATGGTGCATACAACGATCTTGAGGAATTTGGGTGGCTTTTGATTATAAGGAAGTTCGATGGTTTTAATATCTCTGTTGCTCGGCAATTCGCAGTGTCATTTGAAGGGTGCCGAGCCAAAGTTGGAGATGTCCAACTCGAAATCACCGCACAATCTCTCAGCCCGGAAACTGGTCTGCCTGTCAAGGGGCAGAAGTGGTCCAAAAGTGATAAAGTTAATGATGTCCTGTGGACATTGTTGTTTCAGTCTCGGACAGTGAGGTCGTGCAACAAAGGTTTACCTGCGAAGATGTTGAAACCCCGCTGGTATGATCTATTGATGATCCTCAAGCAATTTGTCACTTGTGAAGGCAGGTATGGATTTTTTTTCC
>WSFP011561131.1:0-11026 GCA_009831015.1 Picea engelmannii
CTCATGTGTAGGTGTGAATAAGTATATATAGAGATCATGTATTCATTATTGAGGACATGTGAACTGTGATGTATGAATTTATTTGGGTATTTGGTGGGGGTTCTCCTATTCTTTAAGGAGTTGTTGTGTAACTCGTATCTCTTATCTATATTGGAGTTTTCATCCATGCTCACCTTGGTTTATATGGTGTGTACTTATGTTATGTTATGATATTTTAAGAATTTTGTATCAGAGCATCGATCCTAGGGTTTTCTTCTCCAAGCAAGTCATATTATAAATTTTGTTATAACTTTTTTTCTGCGAATATTTAGATAAAAAAAACTTGGAGGTTATTTAAAATACATATCAAGGTATATGTGGTACAAATTTTAGCTTATGGGTCATTACAATTTCAAAGATACATCCTATGGGAGACAAGGTTTTTTACTCATCTTGAATTCAATTTTAAACGAGTCATCTTGGTATTTTCGCTATAAATTATTTTTTGGGATGATTCAGATAGAAAAACTTGGATTGTATTTAAAATACATATCAAGATATATTTGGTACAAATTTCATATGTTGGGTCGTTATAATTTCAGAGATATACCCTGTGGAAGATAGGGTTTTTGACTAGTCCTATAACTAGTCTCAAACATGTGTTCCGGGTAAAACAATCATATCTTCTTCAAAGAGGATCCAAATAAAGTGACACCAATTGTAGTTGAAAGAGGGCAGTTCATAGTATCTCTGGTACAATTTTCAGAATTGGGTATTAAATATTGGACATGTGGAATTTTGTACAAGTTCACTCTCCAAAAAAAGACAAAAAATCGCAAGGTTTGGGAAGGTTACCATAACTTTCACTTGGAACATCAAATATTGTTCAGACCTATGAAATTGCATATAATACATATCATAGTACTACATGCCAAAATTTCAGAATCAGAGGGGCTGCAATTTCAGAAATACATCAGAAGGAAGGTCAGCTAGAAGGACATACTCTAAATCAAGGTTTCAAAGGTATGTTCACTTAAAACTATCATAACTTTTTATTGTGATGTCTAATTGAGATGATTCAAAATCCATTGAAAATAGGAAAAATAGGATAATATGTTGGAAACATAATTACAACCATTTTGGATATTATTTTCAATATATTTATGTTTTAAGTTGAGGGTTGTGGTTAGACCTTACTTAAGAATCAATGGAAATACCTAGATTTACAGGAGATGAAGATAAAGATGAAATCAATCCCATGAAATGCTTGAGAATGGTAAAAGAATATTGTAAGAATCATTTTTTGGAAATCCTTAAGTTTGATGGTGAAGCTTGCAAGTGGTGAGATGGCCTTGATGAAGGTACTAGATTCTCCCCCACATGGGAAAATTTTGAAAAACTTTTCTCAAATAAATGGATCGAGGATACAAACAGGGAGAAGATGTATAAAATTTAAGAGGAGTTAAAAGAAGAAAAATAAGAGATCAATAAGAAGGGTGATGAGCTATCTAAGATATGAGACCTTAATGAAGCACTTGTAAAAAAAGTTCAAAAATTAAACAAGGAATGAGTAGTAAAGGGAAGTGAGAGAAGGACGAGGAAAGGGAAGAATTGAAAAAGAAAGATGAAGAAATATGTAGATTATGAAACCATAGTAAAAAATTTATTAGATGAGTTTAATAGATTGAAAGAAGAAAATAAGCATTGTCGAAATCAAGAAAAGAAAGGATATTAGAAGAAGAATCTACCAAAATACTTGAAGGGGAAATTTGCAAGAAGGTTGAGAAATCCCTAAATACTGATGAAGTAAAATTAGAAATGAAATCTAGAATTGAAGAACGACGTCAACATTTGATAAATGGGGTGACATTACAGCTTCAAAAGGAGAAATAAGATGAGATTCAAGAAGGTCACCAGAAGATACTTGAAGAAGTTGAACATCATCTAAAGGATGTACATGCCAAATATGATGGTATTATCTCCAAGGCTAGAGTAATCAAAGACCAAGAAAAGATGATAGAGGATGTCATTGTCTTTGAAAAGAAGATAGATAAAACATGTGTGTAGAGTGAAGAAAAAATGTCAAATGTGAAACCATATCAACACCGTCATTATCGAGAAAGATTCCAAGGAAGACAAGAGGGTGGATATCAACATTATCAAGGAAGAAGATGCAGTAATTTTCAATATTCATGGAACAAGGCATCACAAAACCATTATTCAATAAGATATTATCATAGACCAACATCTACTACAAATTGGAGAAGCTTCAACAACAATGCATGGAATCAAGGGAAAGAAAATTATGCAAAAATTGGCCACCAAGGATTACGATTGAAAATAATTGATTTTGGATGGATTGATTATCATCAATGGAAAGAAGAAAGTGTGAACATAAGAAAATTGTATTACTTCGTTTCATAACATGTGAAGCCTTTAATTCCAAATCTTTGAAGACAACGTATTTTGAAGGAGGCCAATATGTTATGACCCAAGGGGGGCATATATATGGTTAAATGTATATGATATGACCCCAAGGAGTGTTATATATGGGGATACATGTACATGTGTGTTGATACTTGATCTAGTTGTGTGAGTGGTTAATGGAAGTGTTCGTCCTCTATTGGAATACTTATGTAGTGAAACATGGTATTAGATCTCATTTGAAGACCCGCTCCTGTTGTAGATCGAGATCGTGAAGCCATGTTGTTGCATCTATGATTTCTTCCATTTTTGTACATTTCTAGGCTCAGAGAATTGTTCCATTGCATCAGGAGCACTCATTTCAATTAAGAATGTCTTTTGTTTCACTTGAAAAGTTTTATGTTTTCCCAAGATATGACCATTTCAATCAGATCCAGAGGTATAAAACATGAATATGCCCTTTTAAATTTTTGCAGAGATAATATTTTAGCTTTATTTCAGTTTCTATTTTTTATTTACAGGTTTCTACTCTTTTCAATTTGTGTATGCTCTTTTTCTTGTGCTCTATGTGATCTCAATAAATCAGAAATAGAGTGGAAAGGGTTTTTCTTTCTGTGTATGCTCTTTGTTGTGTTCTCTGTGCAATCTCGGTAAATCAAAAACAAAGAGAAAATTTGCATATTCCGGGTAAGCTAACCGATATCTAACCCTTGTTGTCATCGATAAATGATTTTTTTGTCTTGTGTGAAAATATATTTTTATGCGCACGCTCTCCAAGGCCATCTTCCACAACAACAACAAAATCCTTCTTCTAAACAATATAATATGTTTTGCACTATCTCACTTGGTTAAAAGTTAATTTATTAAGTAAGAGGTCTTGAGTTCAAATCTCTTTTTTGTTACTTTTTAAAAAAAAATCCATTCATCCATTGTAAAGTGTATTTCATTTAAATTATAAAAGTGAATCACTATAAGTATCTTTAATATTTTATTTTAAGTTATTTATTTTTCATGCAACTTTCATTTATAAAGTAACTTCATTGTAAAAGTGATCCTCACTTATTCGATAAAAGTGGGTCACTTCATAAACAACTTATTTGTAAAAGTGAGGTTATTAGAAGAAGGGATATCACTACGTGGACCAACTTCTACCTGCCACATGGCTCTTTGATTATTGTTTATGCCTTTTTTCAAAATGGCATAAGTTTCACATCCAAAGTTCATTTTCAGTGTCATTTTTTTAAACAACCTATTTTTTCAAGAGCTTTCCATCAAGACCATCAGTTTTAGTGTTTAAATCCATATTATCTACATATTTAATATGGATTCTCCCGATGATATTTCTCTGTCTAGCACCAACTACTTCCAATGGAAATCCTATATAGAGGATGTATTAAGAAGTAAGTGATTGTACCAGATTACCTTGGTAAAAGAACAAGAACCCACTGATGATGACAAGTATGCCAAATGGATTAATATGAATGATGAAGCCCATGGACTAATCGGAATTTCCATCTCTCACGATTTAAGGTTTCACTTAAAGTTTAAATCTTGGGAAAAGATTGAAGTTGTGCTTGGTAAACACAATATTATTTGATCTCACCAATTGGAGAATCGGTTAATGACTTTAAGTCTAAGTGATTTTCCTTGCATTGAAGATTACTTATCTAAGTTCAAAACACTTAGACTTTTTTTTATATAGTTATGTTGGCCCTTAACCAAGTTTTGAGGATTCTTGGTCATGTTTGACCTATTTTGGGACTTTGACAGGCTGTTGAAGGTGGAGCGCAAGACAAAGCGGAGATTGCGGGATCTCGGCCCCTTTTTAGGGATTTTTGGGTTTTGGAATTATGTAATGGGTATGGGAATGTCGGCCCATGGGTTTACCCATGCTTAGGTCTATTTTGTATGTATAAATATATGCTAAGGTGATGTAGTGAGTACGAAAGTGAGTATGAATGGCTAAGTGCTAGAGTTGGATCTGTGTGATCAAGAATTGCAAGTTGTGCTAAGTGCTAGAGTTGGATCTATGTGATCAAGAGTTGTAAGTGTTTTGTGCATACTGTGCGAAACTTGCAGAGCTAAGTGCAAGTGGTTGTAAAAGACTGTGGAAGACTTTTTGTTGTGACCTAACTTGGGGAAGGAGGATCTGACGAGGTGCGCACAGATCTCCTATCCTATGAGGAGTGGGTCTTGTGGCTCTATGCATGGAACGAAGATAATAAAGAAGAGAAGAGTTGGTGGACATAGCCCCAGGGTGGGGGTGAACCACGTACATGTTGTGTTTCTCTACTTTGTGCGATGTGTTGATGTGTTTATATGTTAATGTGCTTAGTGATTTAATATAGATGAATTATCTGTTGATGCTTAGTGCTTAATATTATGGATGGATGTTGGATCTGACTTATATACATATTATTAGTTCTTGAATCTGTTATATTTGATCTGTTTCGTCGTGCTATAGTGAGTACGAAAGTGAGTATGAATGGTTAACTGCTAGAGTTGGATCTGTGTGATCAAGAGTTGCAAGTTTTGCTAAGTGCTAGAGTTGGATCTATGTGATCAAGAGTTGTAAGTGCTTTGTGCATATTGTGCGAGACTTACAAAGCTAAGTGCAAGTGGTTGTAACAAACTGTGGAAGGCTTTGTGCTGTGATCTAACTCGGGGAAGGAGGATCTGGCAAGGTGTGTGCAGATCTCCTGTCCTATGAGGAGTGGGTCTTGTGGCTCTATGCATTAAACGAAGATAATAAAGAAGAGAAGAGTTGGTGGACGTATCCCTAGAGTGGGGGTGAATCGCGTACATGCTGTGTTGCTCTGCTTTGTGTGATGTGTTGATGTTTTTATATGTTAATGTGCTTAGTGATTTAATATAGATGAATGATCTGTTGATTCTTAGTGCTTAATATTATGGATGGATGTTGGATCTAACTTATATACATATTCTTAGTGCTTGAATCTGCTAGATCTAATATGTTTCGTCGTGCTAAGTGATGCTAGATGCTAGATCTGGTTGAATACTGCGATGCTCTATAATTAGGGTTTAACTACGTTGTAACTAAGACTGGATATTGAAGGATGTTAACTACTGAGTGCTATGTTAAGTGTTAGAATCACAGATCTGTGTCCTAGCTAAGGTTGCAGACATCTGAGTCCTACAACCACCCCTGCCTCTACCTCGGGTGAGACTTCATCTGCTTCACAGGTGTGGCCAAAAGGGCTGGTAGTTAGGGTTTTGTTGGTGCATTGTTGTAGCGTTGAACCCTGGATCTGCCCCTCTGCCAACAAATGGTTCCGTTGTCGGGATCAAAACTGTGATTGCTGGGAACTAAAGAAAAAGAAGATTTGCGCGAATATTCTACCTAAAACTGTGAAAGATCTGTGCGTAGATATGTCACCCTAGTGCGCAGTATTCTACTTGATATATGAAGCTTTGTGCCAAGAAGGTTCAGATCCAAAGAAAAGAGGTAAGATCTGCAAGCTCTGTGCTTTGATAAAGGTAAGAATAGTGAAAAAATTTAGATCTGGAATCTTTGTGCTCTGGTGAAGATAAGATTAGTCGAAATTTTTGTTTCTAAAGTATGGATCTAGGTATGTTTGATAAGATTTGTCCTATCTTGAAAACTAGGGCACTGATAGATGAAAGAATATTTGATATGAGTAGATTTGATAAGAATAGTGAAAGATACATTATACCTATGCATAGAGAGAATTTTTTGCAGGTTAGCTACCACAATCCTAGTGCACAGTATGGGAATGGCTGGGGATCATTTAAGAGAAAGAGAGGATTAACCCTTTGTTACAGTTGTATAAAACCAGGACATCTAGCTAAGGAATGCCCTGGAAGAAGACCTAGTTTCCTCTATTGCAAAGCTATGGACCATGAAGTTTTGGATTTCCCTAGAATGATTGCTAAGGTTGAAAGGATGAATATGAGACAAGAAGACCACGAGAAAGGTCAAGCAATTGAGATTATGACAGAACCCCAGAAAGAGTCAGAAAAAGTATTGCTACATATGAAAGAACCCTGAATGACCACCGACATATTAGCTTATCAGAGATCTTCAAAGAAAAAGAGTGCATTGAAGTAAGAATATGAGACTTTGACATTGAATGTGTTCCGGATGAGGAAACATAGGTGAATATCATGATAGAAATAAATTGGGAAATTCTAGGAAAGCTTGCTATGATTCCTTCATTGGGAGGAATAGGATTATTCAGAGAAAAAATGATAACCCTATGTGTAAAACTTACCCAGATATCTATGAGTGCCAATGGAACTTCGACAGAGGAAGAATTTGAAGTTTTTAAATTTATTGAAAACAACGCTCCATTTGCTATGTTACTAGGAAAACCTTGGATTGAAGAAGATCAGGCCAGAAGGAAAGAAGAAGAAATCTTAGAGCAGAAGAAGCAAGAGTTGAAAGATTTCATGACTAAGAGGATCGCACACTTGATTGAAGAACAGGAGAACCAAGTGAAGCTATTTGAGACCAGAGAATTGGATGTCGAAGTAGGAAGAACACTAGAATATCCACAGAAGGATGAAGTATTACCCCTGATTTCTAGGAAAGAATCTCAATAGTGTGAAGTTACTCTGCCAAAAGAAGATAAGAATCATAATGGAAAAAGGAATTCCAAGATGAAGCTCCCCGGAAAGAAGGCTAGAAAACTAAGTAAGAAGAAATCTAAGATTGAAAGTTACAAAAGGTTCCATAGGGAACCTCGCTGAAGAAAAATTTGCAAAATTGGAACTTCGTCGGGATATCAGAACTGCGTCACATGGTACTTTGCCATGGCGAAACAATATAGCCATGGGAAACAATATAACCATTAGACCGACAGCCCGAGTGGGTAGAAAGGAATTTATGGTCAGAAAGTTCACCACCAGACCGTTCGGACCGCGCCATAACGGACATAACTGAGTTAATGAAGACTTCTCACCCGTTGCAAGAGATCTGTTGCCAAGTTATCTATTTATCCTATGTACCATGCAACGAGAACACTTTTTCTAACTGTGAATCAAAGCCTGCAGAATAGTTTATTTTGCATAGTGATCAACGTGCTATCACCATCCATCCCATTGCATTGAGCAAT
Source organism: Picea engelmannii (assembly GCA_009831015.1). Classification (NCBI taxonomy): domain Eukaryota; kingdom Viridiplantae; phylum Streptophyta; class Pinopsida; order Pinales; family Pinaceae; genus Picea; species Picea engelmannii. Next base: position 7,500 of record WSFP011561131.1, read on the forward strand.
TACTCTTCGAACCTGAGATATTCAACCACTAGCATCCAGGTCGGACGAGCTTAGCGTTGCAGAGAAAATTGTCGAAGAAGTTATCATTGACCTAATGACTGAAAGAGTAATGTCTGAAAGAGAAATGTATGAAAGTATTCAAGCGTCATCGACAAGAGGAGTGCAAGCCTCCCCATCGACTTCTCGTGGAGCGGGATCATCTTGACCATCAGCGGAAAAGAGAACCAAACACAGAGATGACCTAGCCAATGCAAAGATGATCCTGACCATATTGTTTGATTACATCCCGCCTCTGACCAGTACGGTGAGTTGAGATAGTGTTCCAATATATTTCGAGTACTCTATTATTACTATGTACCTCCATAAGGGAATACGCGTAGTTCACGCACAATAGGACAAGATCACATCGTTGAAGTTCAGTGACTTCAACCTTGGAGATCGCAAGAACTACAGTATGCTCGCCCCATATAAATACCTGACCAGGATGAAGGGGAAGAACTCAAAGATAATCCCCCAACCGTGGATGATGAACCTCGTTCATTCCACCCTGTTAAATGTAATGAAAATCCAACACTTCAGAAGGCACCAGGAAGTGAACACCTGTGTCAAGTTATTACTTTCATGTTACCATGGTGGTTACTTATGGTTAGACCTCTATATTACATTCGATCTGACATTGATCCATAGGATCACAGGATTAATTATGCAAGGACCCGACCCACAGGATTTCTATCCAAGAAAAGACACAGATCGCGTGCTAGCACAGAAGATCAAGGATACATACGATGATGTTGAAAAGGGAATGCAAGGCTACAAGGTAGCCTCCATATAGAATGGTGTAGTGCACCTAGCCTACCAACTAATAGCTGGAAAGTTAGTAAGGAATAACATACCTACGCAGGTCACATGCTTTGTTGTTGACCTCGCAGGGAAGTGCATGGAAGGCCTGTAGATGAATTGGGCAAAGTACCTAGTTAATTAGCTGGAGCTAGACTTCCACGAAGCACAAGATCAGGGCTACGAGTTTCACTTTAGTTGGCTCCTGATTCTCATCATCTTTTCTTCCTGGGAGATGCCGAAAGGTGTGACCTTCTCGGATATTGAACCATTTGAGACGCTTGATGCGAAGTTCACTACCCTTTGGCACTCGAGTGATATGAACAAACAGTGGCAGTCGAACGTTGTTTTTCACACCTATTACCTTTAGCTGAAAAGAGCCATCGAATCTTAACCTCGCATGACTCTGAAAACCCTACAAAGGTTCTGACCCCTGTTGAAGTTTTGTGCAGATCGACACTTCATCTACATAACAACATGAGCCGATGAACATAAGGAGAAGCTTCAGTCGTACTACAAGATCATGGAAGAAGACCTAGAGGAGATCACTAAAGACTGGTCCACATACCTCCTTATTCCCGCAGACCCTGCAGAGATGTCTGACCCTGACATCCCAGAGACCATGCATAAAGAACATGATACACCCGGGCCCAACAGAATGAAGAAGACCGAAGAGGTCCAAGATTTAAGCAGTGCCTCAAGAAAGACTGCTTCAGTATCACCTGACCGAGGGGGTGATAGCGAAGTAGAAGAACTAAATGGAAAAGGAGCTTAACAGAAGCCAGGCGAAGTAACACCGCCCAGAGACAAGGTTGATCCCCTGAAGAAGAGGAAGGTTTCTCCCTTGAAACCTTCTTCCCGGAAGAAATCGAAAGCCACCGTGACCAATATGAAGATTTTGCTTACTGTCGTTGATTTTGACTTCATCATCATAGTTCTAAACGATGATTTGCTGGAAATCGTGGAGAAAAAAGAAGCCAAGAAGGAGGAAATGTACGATAGAATTGAGGTCAAACTCTGAGGGATACAACAGGCCCTTCAGTCCAGCCGCGCAGTTTCCATTGCGCCCCTGCCATCAGGAGAACTAGAGTTGGGAGATGAGCCAACCCAACTCCACCGACTAGCTGATGTGGTTGAAGCTCGCCTTCGTCGTGCTCAAGAAGAAATAGAACAAGCCACCTGGGCCTTGAAGCAAGTGCAAGGTGTACTTGTAGAACAACGTAGAGTTGCAGAGCAGGAGAAGGTTTCTCTCCAGGCAAATTTTGAAGAAGAGAAAGCACATATGCAACAAGAAAAAGAATAGTTGCTCGCAGAGAAACTCGAAGTAAAATAAGCAATCAACAGAGCCCTCCACTCTGTGACAGGCTTAGAGCTATAAGAAGAAGACCGAGTCACGCATCAAGTAGAACAGGTTGTAGAATCTATCTAGTAGCTACAACAATGAATAGCAGACTTAGAGCTCTGCACAATTCCCAACACCTCGTAGGATTTGAGGGACCAAAGAGAAGCAACTGCTCGAAGCGCAGTTGAGAGAATAAAGGACCTTGCCTTGGAATGTAAGAAACTCACTGATCGTAGTGCCCAGACCTATGAGCAACTCACTGAGAATTCAAAACTGAAGGCACTGGATTCGCAGCTCCAAGAGGTGAAGTATTAAGCACAAACGATACAGGCACAGTTGAATCCCCTGTCAACTGTGGAAAGAATGAAGTGATCCAAAGAGCATCGCACTGCCTAGCAGCAGGTCCACACTATTCAAAGAAAAATTATGGAAGTAACTTAAAGCCTCCAACCTGTACAGGATAAGGCTTACCAAATGTTCACAGAGATCGAAGGCTGAGGAGAAGAACTAGAGCAAGTCGTCACTGCAGCTGAACAATGCCTAGAGGGACCTATCAATGAAGCAGTCATACAAGAGTTCATTGAACAAGAGGTTTGGCACAACAACAAGTTGAAGTAGATCGAGCCAATCTCGAGGCTTTTGAAGCAGAATTATTCAGATCAGAGTGACTCGGGATGAGTCCCAGGTGAGTGTTGGGCGCTTATTGGTCCTTGACCAAGTTTTGAGGATTCTTGGTCATGTTTGACCTATTTTGGGACTTCGACAGGCTGTCAAAGGCGGAGCGCAAGACGAAGTGGAGATTGCGGGATCTCGACCCATTTTTAGGGATTTTTGGGTTTTGGGATTATGTAACGAGTATGGGAATATTGGCCCATGGGTTACCCATTCTTAGGCCTATTTTGTATGTATAAATAGATGTTAAGGCGATGTAGTGAGTACTAAAGTGTGTATGAATGGCTAAGTGCTAGAGTTGGATCTGTGTGATCAAGACTTGCAAGTTGTGCTAAGTGCTAGAGTTGGATCTATGTGATCAAGAGTTGTAATTGCTTTGTGCATACTATGCAAGACTTGCAGAACTAAGTGCAAGTGGTTGTAACAGACTGTGGAAGGCTTTGTGTTGCGACCTAACTCGAGGAAGGAGGATTTGGCGAGGTGCACGTAGATCTCCTATCCTATGAGGAGTGGGTCTTGTGGCTCTATTCATTGAACAAAGATAATAAATAAGAGAAGAGTTGGTGGATGTAGCCCCACAGTGGGGGTGAACCACGTACATGTTGTGTTTCTCTTCTTTGTGCGATGTGTTGATGTGTTTATATGTTAATGTGCTTAGTGATTTAATATAGATGAA
>WSFP011561138.1:0-11025 GCA_009831015.1 Picea engelmannii
ATAAATGTGTGGTAGTGTATCTAGATGACGTGATAGTGTATTCAAAGAATAGAGAAGAGCACATCCAACACTTAACTCAGATTTTCGAAAGGTGTAGGAAATATGGTATATCCTTAAACCCTAAGAAGACTATATTCGATGTCTAGGAAGGTAAGTTGTTAGGTCACATTATATATAAAGGAGGCATTCATATAGACCCAGAAAGGATTAAGGCCATAGCTCAACTTCCCTTGCCCCATAACAATAAAGTTATGCAACCCTTTTTTGGGCAAATCAATTTTGTAAGGGTTTGATGATTTCACATAAATCATCAAACCCTTACAAAAGATTATTGGCAAGGATGTCGAATTTAAGTGGGATGATGAGAGAAAATATGCTTTCAGCAATATCAAAGTTGCGATATCCCGGGCCCCGGTGTTTCGAAGTCCTGATTTCAATAGAGACTTCTCTCTTTATACTTTTTCCTCTGACCAATCGTTAGTTGCAGTTTTGACTTAGAAGGGTGACGAAAACAACAAGGCCCTAGTGTCGTTCATGAGCACTAATATTGAAGGAGATGAGCTCAACTATCCTGCTATAGATAAACATGTTGATGTTGTATATAAGGCAGCAACACATTTCAGGTCTTACATCCTCAAGAATCACACTAAAGTGATTGTGCCACACCCTACAGTCTGATCCTTGTTAACCCAATAAGAAATGGGGGAAAGAAGAGGGAAATGGATTGCAGTAGTTTAGGAATTTGACATAGATATAAAACCTGCCAAATTAGTAAGAGGACAAGGGTTATGCAAGCTTGCAGCCGAAACCCAGGACCAAGTAAATGAATATTCTGGATGGGAGAACAAAATGGAACTATGGTGTGGCGGGGTATCATACATTTCCCCAGGACAAGAGTCTTGGTATAAGGATTTAACTTATCTTCTACATCATGGGACTTGTCCCGAAAATATCCACCCTTGGGAAAGGAGAACCCTCAGGTTAAAATATGCACAATATCACCTAATAAATTTGGTACTCTTTCGGATCAATTATGACAGAGTATTATTAAGATGTCTTGAATGTGAAGATGCGGACAAAGTGCTGAAGGAGCTCCATGATGGCCTCGTCAGAGGACATTTCGCACGAAACACCACCTCTCATAAGATCCCGAGAGCCAGCTATTATTGGCCCACCTTGTTCAAATATGCTCATACTTACATTAAAAACTATAAGACTTGTCAAATAAGCATTGGAAAGGAGAAGAGAGGAGCAGTCTTGCTCCAACCTGTGATTTTTTATAAGCCTTTTGAGCAATGGGGGTTGGATATCATAGGAGAAATTACACCTAGCTCTTCAAAACTGCACAAGTACATTCTTACTGCCACCGACTATTTCACAAAATGGGCAGAGGCCATTCCTCTGACTCATGTAAATGAGAAGGTAGTGATCCAATTCATAGAGCAACAACTGATCACAAGGTTTGGTGTCCCTTTTGTTCTGTTCTTTGATAATGCAACTTATTTTTATTCCACCCTATTGATGAAGATTTCTCCTGGAAAAAGGAATCATAATTAAGTACTCTGCAAATTATTACCCCAGGGAAACGGTGTGGCAGAATCAACCAATAAGAACCTAGTGAGAATATTAAAGAAGATGGTTGTAGATAACCAAAGAAATTGGAATAATCTGCTCCATAATTCTCTATGGGCCGATAGATTCAAACCCAAAGAAACTATTGGGAATTCCTCATACTTTTTTGTCTACGGGCAAGAAGCCATCCTCCCAAATGGGCTTTGTCTTCCATCTCTTCAACTAGCCCAAGATTCCAGTGAGGAACCCTCGTCGGCCATGCAACAAAAAATAAACAATTTTAACATGCTGGAAGAAGAGAGAGAAAAGGATAATTCAAATTTCCTATCTCACCAACAGATAGTGAAAAGGTGGTTCGATAAGCATAAGGCTAAAGAAAAGAACTTTGAAGTAGGAGACTTAGTCCTGAAGTGGGACATGGAAAATGAACCAAAAGGGAAGCATTCTAAGTTTCAGAACTTATGGCTTGGACCTTTTCAAGTGGATGAGAAGATTGGGGCAGGCACTTATCAGTTGCAGAATTTGATGGGGGAACCTGACTCCCTCCCAGTAAATGGCCAATCTCTAAAACAATACTTCCAATTAAAAAAAACAAAAAAAAAAATTGTTTGTTTCATGTTGAGTATCTTCATGGTTGAGAAATACTTCTTTTTGTTGTTTATTTTCTTTTGGTTTTATGTACTTTTGAAGGTGTCTAGAAAGACGATGGTTGGCCTTAAAATCATTCAACATAGTGAACTATGTTTCTAACTCATCGCTCATTTACAAATGCGAGAAGCACTGGAAAAATTGTGGTTACTTTGAGGAATCCTCTGTATAGCCTGAGAAAATGAAAAAATTCAGAGAAATGCCAGAAGTGTCTACTTTGTGGTTCGACAAGACCTTAAGGGAAATAAGGAAATTTGGAAAGGAATACATGAACCTAGAAGACATAGCTAGTGAAGGATCCACCTTAACCATCTCACTTTGCAAATAAACAAACATCCTCCTCCATCACTCACACAGGGCATCATACCGAAATAAAATTGATATTATCAAAAGAGTAAAAAGTAAGAGAGGGTATGCAGATATCTTCGTCAGGGCTATGGACGCTCGCTAGTAGTGGAGAAAGGTCTGTAATGTCGAGGTGACTTCATCGGGGTTATGGATGCTTGCTGGCAGTGGAGCGACACCGAAGCAGGTAAGTAGAGGTAATTAAAGGCTTCGTGTCGGTGACTACTTTGATAAAATTTTGTAAAAGGAGGACATGAGTCAGGGCAAAGGGAATGAAGGAGGAAAAATGTTAAAACCACACGGGCAGACCTGGAAGCATCATTCGAAGAAATTCAAATGAAAAGGTTAAGAGGTTCTGATTTAAGACCAGTTAAGATTATCCATTAGCTTTTGTATCAGCCGGGCCTCTGAGGAGGAACAAATATTCTGATTTCACCCAGTAAATTGCCATTTTTTGAGCACTCAACACACCCTAAAATGTCTATGTCCATTTCTACTTTTTGGGTAACACTTGATTTTTTGCACTATCTATTTCCACTTCTGTATGAAACTACTGCATGTGCTTATCTTTTATGTTTTCATGTTTGAATTGTTTAAATTCTTCTTGAACATATAAAGAATCATCTTAACTTTAAAAGGGACTTAACAACTACTTAAGAAATCGATAGTCTAAACTTTTCCCCAACATGCTCAGGAAATTCGGCATCAGGAAAGATTAAAAGTGACTAAAATTGCTTGAGAAGTTCAAAATAGCTGAGCATCGATCTTCATCGGCGTCGACAAAAGAAATGTTTCTTTTCCCCATGAATAAACTCCACTAAAGATATCGTCGAAGGCCGATCCATTCGGATTTGATCGAAAAACAAAAGAGTAAGCATCGCACAAACATGGGAGTGGTATCGCCGATCATCGACTCCCGAAACGATTTCGGCGTTGGGGATTCACAAAATGATAATTCACGAAGAAAACTATGCATTAATTTTCCCTTTGAACGTCAATCCCTGACGCCATCCCAGAATCGGCATTCGCGATATCTATCTCTTTTAGTTCTTTCAACATGATATAAGTCCCCAAGTGCAATCCTTACCCAACCGCCAAGTTCTAGATTTTATGTTTTAAAGTATTTTAATAACCTTGAGTCAGTAGCGCCACGTCAACATCAATCAACATCAGAATTTTAAAAGGAACGTATAAACGAACTCGCAAAGTGATTCAGAACAATGATAATTATAAAAGCTCATAATTTGCAAGAAACTTAGATAAAAGGAAAAAACGCGGTAGATTTACATACAAAGAGGGAACACGATACATTCAAAACACTTTCAAATTTTCATATAATTAAAGCTCCCACCAAGAGGTTACATACAAATAAACACCACTGAAGTCTTGACTAACCGACCCGGTTACAGTGATATTATGAAAAACTTTACAACAAAAAAAGAGAAAACTATCAAGCATCACTTCTGAGAATGCAAAGCAAGATCCCACCCATTATGTATCTCCTGCGCACAGACATTCTCCTAGACTACTCCTCACGCCTTGCAATGTTTTCTTTTTCTCCTTTCCCTTCATCCTCTGCACCTCGTGCAGTTGTACAATCGTATCTTGTGCTTCCTAAAGTCGTCTCTTGAGCCAATTTGTGCTTCCTTCACGACCCTGCGGTTCCGATACCTCCTAGTTCTTCGCCACCAATTGTCTCTTCTATTCTCTATTTTCTTGGTAAAGTTCAACTATGGAAAGTTGGGCCCACTCTAGCTGTTAGATGGTACTCCCAACATGAGAAACTGGTGTCTCTACCTTTCCCTTTCATCTCCTTCTTCCTCGAATGGTAGTCCCGACAAGCTCTGGCCAGGTAGTGTGCGTCATAAACTCCTCAGCGGTTGGGTGTGCACTCAACTTAGTTGGGAGGTGGTATTCTCCTCTTTTTTCCTTATTTTTTCTAGGCCTCCCCCTCCTCCACGGTGTCTTCTCCTGAGAGGGAATGACACGCAAAATAGTTCCTTCATATGTATTTCTATCCACTCCCACCTCCTCTTGAGATGCTAACACTATTTTTGAGCAAGGGAAGGTACCTCCTATTGAAGCTTCAGGGATATTGGATGCCAATAAGAAAGAGTCTTAGGCACCCTGGGGCTCAAATCTGGCACTCCTGCTACCTCACAAACCCCGTCCCTTGTTTAAGGGGGATCCCATAGTGAAATAACATATTGGCTGAGATGCCTGTGGATGAGTAAAGACTACGACACAGAGTTCTGCAATAATTAGACTTGCAAGCCCAACATTACTGATGTATAAACTCGACTACTGCATAGAATTCCCCACAGAGCCCCTAGAATTTATAGCAGAATGAGGGAGCAAAAACAAACGTGCCAAAGGAAACTCACGCCTCTTGAAAGGATGTTTTGAATACTTAACGCGTCACAACTACTCGACGGAAGCAATCTAGAACGTATGAAACACCATCGATCGAAGTTGTAGGGAATATACGATACAATCATTCTAATCTCTTTAAACTCCCCAGCTTCCATTATTAACGAATGATAGTTGACACACTTGGTGATATGGTTTCTGGAGAAACCACTCTTCTCAACCTAAGGCATTTCATGACTTCATTATTATGTTATCTAACCTTCTAGGAGTGTACGTGCACACGTTCAGCTCTGGCATCCTTTCCCTAGCCCCAAGGGTCAAGCGGCTACTGTGACGGTTCCGATGCTTATATCTGTCGTACCTGATTTTCCATTCTATGGCATGATGATGTAACTCATTTAAACTGAAGAGGAGTGACAACATGAGGAAGGATATCACAAGTAATTCAAAGGAGAGACTAGGATCACAAAAGATCCTCCCGACTACCGAATAAATTTTTCTCTGTGACCTCACCGAAGAACTCGCAAAGACGACCGATGCAAGACTAGGGATAGTGAAACGATATGTAGAACATATAATCAAAGCCCGAACCATGCTACAACAGTGGGACTCCAGTATAGTAAAGTATTGGGTGCATGCAGTGGACATCAAAGGAATATATGTGGCTCTGATGGAAAAAAATAGATTTCCATGGGCCCAAACTTGTGAAGAACTGTTTATCAGTTGGTCTGAATATGAGAGAACTCACCCTTTTCAAGAGATATCTCAAGTTGACTGTTAAAGTAATTGTTAGAAGATGATTCCACGTGGCAATTTTTGTTTTTCTTAAACTGCACTTAGCCATTAATTTCAGTTAAAATTTATATTATAAATAAGGACATCGACCAATTAGTCAAAGGACGATGGTTGTTGTAAGAACTCTTTCTTTCTGGTTGTTAAGAATTATTTTGAAGGTGCTATGAATTGAGAATTCCTTCTAGACCAAAGACAAACTATTTTCATCAAATGCATGTGATTGGACTTGGAGAAGAACTACTTCCTATCCTGTTTCATGAATGATGCAGTAATGAGTAAGATAAATTAATTATGTTGTCAAGTTATCTGGTGCAATGTTTTAATGTTCTTGGCTTTAATGATGAAAATGAATCATTGTGTTATTATGTGATGAATGGTTATGGTAGATGAATTATTTTTCTTGTCATTATCTTATTACATATGTGCCTTCTTTCTGATAATTAGTTTCTCAGACAGTAATTGGATGCTGACATGGTTGATGTATTAGTACTAGGCCTGTGGTATAGAATCATTGTCTGTATGTTTGAGCAGTGGGTTATCCCAAGCTTAGCCTCTTCCCCAGTAGTTAAAAATTAATCATGTTTGTTGTCAAGTTGGTTTATACTGGCTTGCATCTCTTATACCAGTCTCACCTAAGAGAAAATATATAAGAGAATAGTCCTAACTGAAGGAGAAGCCTTCACAAGAAAACATAAAGCCCATCGATAATTTGGTCGGATCTCAAGATCTGGAGAACCATTTCATATTTAAACGATGCAGAATCTATATGGGCTTCGGTGGCAGGTTTGGTTCCTACTATTGAATCAAGGGATTTAATACCCATCAACACGATGTTAATAGGGTTAATAAACTAATGCATGTCGCTTCCTAAGTGTTAACAGAATATTCCGTGGAGTATTATTATCACATATCTGTGTCCCATCTTGGTTACAGACACCTGTGTCTTGTAACCCCCCCTTTCTTCTAACTCAGGTGAGACTTCGCCTTCTTCACAGGTGTTGCCGAAAGGGTCGGTAGTCAAGGTTTTTTTGGTGTGTTGTTAAGCATTGAACCATGGGTCTGTCCCTGTGCCAACAAATGGTTCCATTGTCGGGACCTAGAACTATGATTGTTGGGAACTGAAGTAAAGAAAAAAGAGAATCTTTCTGCATATATCTGTTGCTGAAGTGCACAATACTCTACTTAATTTATGAATATTTTTTTTAAGAAAGTAAGTTGATCCAAAGAAAAGAGGTAAGATCCTAAAAGAAGCAAGCTTTGTGCTTTGACAAGAGAAAGATAAGTGAATTCGTTTTTTTTTTTTTAAAGCATGAACTTAAGTATGTTTAATAGATTTTGTCCTAGTCTGAAGGCTAGGGCACAGTTGAAAGAAAGATTTGATGGAAATGAATAAATATATGTTATTCCTATGCATAGAAAGAATTTTTGGACTAATAAGTGGATGCAAGAACCTAGAAATAATTTTTGCAGATTGCAGGTCCAACACTATGATCCTAGGGGAAGTGCGCAATACATAAAAGGTTGGGGAACATTTAAAAGAAAAAGAGGATTGGAATTGTGTTATAATTGCAGAAGGCTGAGACACCTTGCTAAGGAATGTCTTGAGGTAGGTCCTATTTGTCTTTGTTGTAAGGTTGTTGGTCATGAGGTTGAGGATTGTCCAAGGATTTTTGCTAAAGTTGAAGGAATGAACATGAGACAAGAAAACTATGACGAAATTCAAGAGACTAAGGGCATGATAGAAATTCATAAAGAGAAAGAGTCAGAGGAATTTATTACAATTGAAAGAAATGATGGATTTTCATAAAGATGTCAGTTTACTAGAAAGCTTGAAAAAAAAACAACACATAAGTACAAGAATAAAATACTTTGACATAGACCGTGTCTTGGATGAAGAAACACAAGTGAATATTATGACATAAGAAACTTGGGAAATTTTGAGAAAGCCTACCGTGGTACCTTCGTTGGGAAGGATAGGAATTTTTAAGGGAAACATGATAACCTTCTATGGAAGAGTTACTAATGTACCTATTATTGTTTATGGAACATTGACTGAAGAAGAATTTGAAGTCATTCGGTTTGTTTGGGACAACGCCCCTTTCCCACTATTGTTAGGTAAGACTTGGATTGAGAAGGATCAGATTAGAAGGAGAGCAGAGGAAGAAGCTATAGAAAAAAGAAAAAGCAAGAATTAAGGGATTTCATAGCTAGGAAAATAGACTGACTAATAGAAGAACGAGAGGATAAGTCAAAGAAACAGAGAAAAGTAACAACGTAGGAGGGACAGAAGGCACGATAATTAGCTGTCAAGGTTGAAAGAATGCAAGAAGGATTTAAGGACTTATCTATCCAAGAAATAAATATGCCCACTCAGGAAGTGTTAAGAAAAGGGATATTAACTTCATACCCTTTGAGGGCACCTCAACAGTGAGAAGCCACTATGCTATGGGAAGGTAAGAATAAAAATGGAAAGAGGATTCTAGAAACAGTTAGAGAGACTCAGATAATAGGAAAGAAGGTGAGGAAGCTCAATAAAAATAAATCTAAGTTGGAAAAGATACAAGAAGCTATAGAAACTAGATGGAAGACTTCACAGACTGGAACCTCATAGGAGGCAGGTTCACAAGATTTGAACCTCACTGGAACAACAAGTCCGTGCAGAATTGGAATTCGCCATGGTTGTTGGAAATATTGCCATTGATGTCAACAGTCGAAGTGATGATCTATAATGATGAAGTACATCAGATGAGATTTTCATTGATGTCAACAATTGAAGTGATGATATGTTGTTAAATGACAGATGAAATTGTCAATGATGTCAACAATATATCAATCAACAAGAAGATAGAAAATGCAGAGATCTATAACGCCATATCAGGAGGAAGAGAGAAAATGTAGTCGAAAGATACAAACTATCTATAAGTATATCAGTCAGTAGAAGATGTCAAACTATGTGGAGAGATAGATAGGGAAAGCTCATAACAAGGAGCGAACAACAAAAGAAAATTATAAGAAGATCAAATCTTAGAAGTACAAAAGTATTTCGTGTCTATATTTTATCACGATAGGATCAACAACAATTCGTTGATCAAAATATCTGGAGGAAGAACATACTGTAGAGATGTCATCGAGATCAGTGAAAATAATGAACAGTTGATAACTGAGAAGAAAATGCGAGAAGCCTCAGTAGTCGTTCGATCAAAATGAGAAGCTCAATAGTCGTTCAATCAAGAGTTTGACCATGTTGATCATTTGATACAACACACATCGGTCATTTGTGTGATCGTGGGCTTGAGGACCATTGAAATATCATGACCATTGATATTCTTCAAGAATACCCGTCATTCGTCGGACCTAGTGGCGCTGCAAGGAGGATAAGCCCATGAGTTAGTTAACACTCCAAAGCAGCGAAATGATCTGATTCATTGGATCAAGAGGACACGTGGAAAGTGATTGGAATTTCACTGACTCGAAGATCAGGAAAGTCAAAGACAGTGTTGCATGAACTCGTGAAATGCAAAATCGTGATATGATCTGGACCATTGGATCATGGAGGGTCATGGACCATAGATCCAACATAAGTGGATATCGACAAATAGGATATCGGAAAATGGAATATCGGGAAATTGGGAATCGAAGGATTTGGAGTGTCGAGGAGTCAAGGATCCCGAACTCACAAAATCCAAAATACCAAATATATCCTAGCTGTCAATTGGAAGGAGAGCACATAGCACAATATTAATGAACTTGGGAATCGGGGATTTATGATTCGGAGAATCAGTGACGAGAGTTTTTCAAAACCCCAAAAAGACGAAGCTCTGAATTCAAGGAGGAAGACACGTATCAAGGTCCACGTCATATTGAGTGATGTCAATGACAGAGCACGTTAGCAAGGACACGTAGCTCAGTTAGAAAGTGACAAGTGTCAAGTTGAAATTGGCATTTCAGGCACATGTAAGTCATGAATCAGAGTGACATGCGGCAGCTACTCAGCACATACCAAGTCATCAAGTGACATCAATAGGTTTACATCACGTTGAGATTTTATACTTCGGGAGTTTTGCATAGAAAAAAAATACTCTAATATCTCGAAGTCTTGAACGTCAAAATTGCGAAAGGGGCACGCGTCAGTAGATTGATAGCTTCGGAGTTTTGAAGAGTTGGAGGTCATGAGACCTGATGAGAAAAACATTGAAGAACCAACGACCATCCATCTTTGTGGATAATATGAAACATCCGATCTGACCGAAAATTTCGTGATCATGAGTTTAGTAAAGTGTGAAGTCACGAAGACTCGAATGTATAACGTCAAAATTTCGTCAGCCATCCATATCATCGGGAGAATGAATCGTGACCATTGATTTGGTAAAGTGCTCATAAACTCGTCTCACCTAAACGTGAGGTCACCCACCATTGGTCATATGTTATAAGAGTTTTCAAAAGGAAACTATGAATAGGTTGTTATATTCTGTAAGCCTGTGGTTCTGTAATGATCGGTCATATGAAATGAATTGAAAGGAAGTGCCTCCATAGTATCTGGTCTCTGTGAAATTAATGGAGATATGTGAACAAGTATAAAGGATAAAATTGATCCATGCTGTGATCAATTTATGAAAAGTATTCACGGTAAAGATAATTAAAATGTGATCAACTCATGACAAACAAAAATGAACAGATACACAGTCATAATTAAAAGAGAATTAAATCATGAAAATATGAATAAAGAATAAAAAGGTAAAATGATATTAATTAAATTTTAGATTATCATTTTAAATGAAAAGTTACAATGGTTCAAATAAAGGGACACGATGTTTTAAATTTCACACATGTTTGAAGATTATATAAAGGAGAAAAAGTGGTGAGAAGAAAGTGTCTCTGTGGTTCACATTAGAAGATCTAAAACATGAGCAGAGTCCAAGATGAAGAACTCTTCATTCTAAGGTGCTTGTCAATGTCTAATTGAAGATCAATATCAGAAGAAGACAAAGAAACAGTTATGCAATCCAGAACTTGATAAATAAGACCATACAAGTAGAGGCTGCAACAGACAAGTAGAAAGTACAACAATGACTGCATGAGTCAAATTTGTTGAAGAACATAAAATAATGAATTTTATTATAAACTAAGGGTGGTTGGGTGGTGCAAGGGCAGGTTGGATCCTGCAGGGGATTTGGTGCTTCCTTGTCAGTTGTAGCTGACTAAATAGGGGGTTGAAGCCTCCTAACAGTTGGTGCTAGTGAACAAAGGGAGTTGGTGCTTCCTTGTCAGTTGTGGTTGACTAAACAGGGGGTCAAA
>WSFP011561139.1:0-11025 GCA_009831015.1 Picea engelmannii
AGGCCTATCATATTGACACTTGACCTTATGTTTATGAGCCTCGTTGGCTAGGGACACATCGCGACACTGCTCATCAAGCTGCTCAAGGTGTACTAACCACTCTTCAAGTGGAGAAGTGTCTGGAAATAACTGTACTGCCAATTTCAGAGATGGAATTTGACATTCGATGGGAAAGACTGCCTCCAGCCCGTAAACGAGTTGGAAAGGTGAGAAACCGGTTGTAGTTTTAACTGAGGTTCGGTAAGCCCATAATGCCGAGTATAACATCAAATGCCAATTTGACTTGGCTGAGTTGATAGTTTGTTGTAGAATCGTCTTAAGAGTTTTGTTTACAGCTTCCACCTACCCATTGGCTTGGGGGTAGTAAGGTGATGAATGTTCCTTCCGTAACCCAAGATTTGATGTTAGCTTGATCAGCATTTGATTCTAAAAGTGACTGCCATGGTCAGTGACAATCTCTCTCGGGATGCCGAACCTGGCTATAATCTGGTTGAATAAGAAGAGAGTTGTAGTCTCTCCGTCATCTTTAAACGTTCGCATAGCTTCAACCCACTTAGTGAAGTAGTCGATAGCTACGATGATATAGCGGTGCCCCCTTGCTGACGGGGGGTTGCATGTAGTGTAATCAATCCCCCACTTAGTGAAGGGACCAACTGTGATGACAGGAAACTTAGGAGTTGGATGTGCCCTCATCTTCCATGAGAAGATTTGGCACAGATGGAACTTCTTGACCGACTCGATACAATATTTGATAAGTGTGGGCCAGAAGTAACCTACTCATAAAATCTTTTGGGTTGCTTCCAACCCAGATAAGTGACCGCCACAAGCTCCTGTATGACAATCGTTGAGCACTATGACGGCCTCCTCATGAGTGAGACATCAATGCAAGGTGTAGTCTACACCTCTCCGATACAACGTATCATTGAGTATGAGATAATTCTTAGCCCGATGGCATATCCGTCGACGCTCATCACGAGAAGCAGAGGTGGGGCACTTCAAAGTCTGGAGATAGATCAGTATATCTCCATACCAGGGGTCTGACAATTCAATCAAAAACATATCCCCCCCGATAGGCGATTCCTCAGGCACAACGTCACCTGACTCAACAGGAAGTTCTGAAATAAGTTCTACGAAGACCAATGACTTCTTGGATTTTTCTGAAATGAAGTCTAAGTCAAATTCTTGGAGGATTACCATCCATCTACTGATTTTTCCGCCAATTACTCATCGTTTCAACATGTACTGGAATGGATTCATGACGACAACGACGGTGGTCTTGCGAAACATAACATAGTGACGGAACCGTTGAACAGCATGAACTGCTGCCAACGCAAGTTTTTTGAGATGGGAATAATTAAGTTCCGGTCCTACGAGGCCTCGACTCAGGTAATAGATCACGTATTTGGAAAACGAATCATCCTCCTGAACTAAAACCATGCCTATGGTTGACTCTACGGTAGCCAGATATAATAAGAAGTCTTTGTTATAATTAGGTGGTCGTAGCAGAGGTGTGGTAGTGAGGGTGTGTTTTAATACGTCAAAAGAGCGTTGAGCGGCCTCGTCCCAAAAAAAAGGAACATCTTTCTTCAGTAAACGCATAAAGCCCTTGGTGATTTCGGCATAGTTGGCGATGAAGCGTCGTAAGAAGTTCTCCTTACCTTGAAGAATTTGAAGTTGTAATATTGTGTGTGGCGGGGGAAACTGAGTTATTTCCTCCACCTTAATAGGATCCACCATGATCCCTGTTGTTGAGACGATGAAACCTAACAAACGTCCTGATGTGACGCAAAAGCTGCACTTGTTGGGATTCAAGCGAATCCTGAAGTAGCGACAGTGTTTGAAGATTAGTCTGAGGTGCATAGGATGATCCTTTCACTTGCGAGAGTGTGATGCTAAATCATCTAGATAGGCCTCGACTATATGTTTGAGGTCATGAAACGAAAAAGACATGGCCCGCTGGAAAATGGCTCCAACATTCTTGAGGCCAAAAGGCGTCTTACAATAGGCGAATGTACCCCACGGACAAATGAATGTCATTTTGTGTTGGTCCTTAGGTTTGATTTGGATTTGATTATAGCCCAAAAAACCATCCATGAACGAAAAGGCTTCACAACCAGCACATTCATCAATGATCTGGTCAATGAATGGGGTTGGATAATTATCTTTTAGACATGCCTTGTTCAAATCATGGAAATCGGTACATACACGAATCGTGCCTTGTTTTTTATCGACCGACACGGGGTTTGACACCCATTGAGTCAAATGAATAGGGTAAATGAACCCTACCTTGAGCAATTTCTCAACCTCACTCTTGATGGCTGCGGCTTTCCTAGGATTGACTGGATGAAGTTTTTGTCGAACATGCTTAGCATCAGGATACGTTGTGATTTCATGTTCAACTATTTTTGGATCGATGCCTGACATTTCCTCATAAGACCAGGCAAAAACGTAGCGGAACTCTTTGAAAAGATCCATGTAAATTTGAATCTCTGTGGGGGATCAATCCGCTCCGATGAAGACATTCTCCACGACGCCAGGGTTTTGGGAGATGTTGATAGGTATAGTTTTAGCGATAGTCACCATATTTCCCTCAGCGTAAATTTCCTATGTAGCTAAGAGGTTAATAGGACACGGCTGATCTCTCGTCATGGTGATAGTGAATTATCCTGCCTTGATTTGGTGTAACTCTGGGAGGAAATATGATCTTTGATGAAGATCTTCCCAAGGTTTGTCTGGGCTAGTCATTGCTAACGAATCGGTGTTGGCAAGAGAACCCTGAGCCCAAATAGGCTCTAGAGTTTGATCCAACTCTTGTGCGGGAGTCGGATCAGGAGTGGATGAAGTTTGCTGGACTAAAGAGTATGCTACTTCAGCAGCTGACAAGGGCATGGACATGTCGGAGTACCCTGTCTCATCCATCGTGGATGATGGGGAAGGAAGAATCCACGGATCCTCAAAGTAAGTCATGTGGAACGATGAAATGTGAAAATCTCAGCCTTATGGTGATTCGATATAAACTTGACATCGTTATGAGGAGGTGGATAATCAAAGGTACCCATTAGGGATGGGCACAAACCAACTCCTACTTTAATGACACCGAGCTGAGGATTATCAATCATGGGAACCATGGATGCCCCCAAAGCTGGGTCAGGTATAGAGAAGGAAAATTTATCAATGGTCACTATCCGACCCTCGTGTGGAAACAACAAGACTTGGAAAAATGTAGCAACCAAAACTTGCATAGCATAAGTCCAACTTCAGCCTAACAAGAGGTTATAGTCGAGGGGAGCATCGACTACCTCTACTTCAACGCACACGGTCTTCCCTCCTAACTATACAGGGAAAGAAGGAACGATGCCATGTGGTCGAAAAGAACGACCATCGAACGCAGTGAGGAGAGTAAGTGATGGAGACAAAGCGAGCTGACCAATGGCTTTCCAACATGCTAACGACATAACGCAAGTCAAAGCGCCCTCATCGACCACCTTGCGGAAGATATTCCGTGTAAAAGTTTTCATGGGGTGAGCCACTACTATCTGAAACGCGACGTGGTAAGGCAGACGAGGTTTCAAGTCGGTCGTATATAACATGATGGTACCCAAGTTACAAGTCTCAGTAGAGCCTAAAGCAATCAACAAGGATTTCCTCTAAGCAGGGCAACTTTGGAGGACCTCCAAAGCGGACATTGCACAAGGGGTTTGTGATAAATCTTCCACCACAGAGTAATTATGGGCAGCCCTTGCATTTGGGTTGTGAGAAGCTTTCTTAAATGAACCTTTTGGAATGTGTGTCATTGTTTTACCCAACGTCTTCTCGATATGTAGAGGAAGAGATGGGATCTCGTCTTCTTTACCCTTTTCAGCGGCGCTTGGTTTACTATAGTCGTGCACCCTAGTTGTTATTAAGGAATCACCCCTAACCATATATATGTTCATGGCAGAGGAATTGTTCGGAGGAGGGCAGGTTTCCTGGCTGCCCCCTTCGGCACTCGTAGAGGCTTGAGTTAAATTTTTCCCATGCTGAAATGGATTAGTCAACATGGCTTGTTGTTGCTGTGTGACAAACTTCTGGGCCTCCGCAAGTCGAGGACATAGATGGGTTGGGTGGTCTTCTGCACACAAGTTGCATGGATACCTCGCCTTTCTTTTTTCCGTGGTGCCCTCGCCAGCATTATCAGTGGGTTTTTTATCCTCCTTACCCTTCTTTCTTTGTTTTTTCTTCCCTTTAGGCTGTTGGGTGGTCTTTGGGTTTCTCGTCTGCACGGAGTGTACTTCTGACGTTTGGGTAGGAGGAACAGCCAAAGCAATAGTCTGGTTGGCCGCTGAGTGTTGTATAGATAATTGTTGTTATTGTTTGGAAAATTGCTCAACAGGATTGGTTTGTGCTAAACCAACGATACCATCAGCATGTGGTCCGACTCTCTGTCTAGTTTTATCCAGTATTGATCATGGAGCACCCGGCAGGATGTTGTATAATAAACCATACTAGGAATAGATACGCTCAAACTATTGAGCCCTCATGATGGCATCTTCTTCGGAGAAAACTCCATAAGTTGTGACGTCTTTGGATAATTGTGGGACTAAAGACTTAAGGAACCACTCAAGCAGGAATGTTGGTGGGACTGGTACTTTGATTAGACTTTTTCGGCATCTCCACTCTTGGACATGATCAGAGATATGGTTTGTTGTCGTCTATTTGAAATTGGCTAGCAACTATGTGCCGGTGTTGTATCTCACAAGTAACTGGAAATGGTTAAGGAAGGCCATCGCCAGTTCACCAAAAGAAGAGTATTGTGAATGATCAAGCTCTATGTAGCATTTTGCGGCACTCTCGATAAGAGTGCGTTGAAACAATCGCAACTGGACGGAGTCATCTTTCAAGGAGTTAGATGAACACCAAAGATGGAAAGTAGTCACATGATCACCTAGATCTTCATTAGGCTTGGCCTCGAACTTTGGAATGTCTGAAGGCAACTTCGTTGGCATAGGAGGCCAACGTGGATCGTGACAGATAGGATCATTTAACCTTTTCAAATCTAGAAAGTGTAACGTCG
Organism: Picea engelmannii; assembly: GCA_009831015.1. Classification (NCBI taxonomy): domain Eukaryota; kingdom Viridiplantae; phylum Streptophyta; class Pinopsida; order Pinales; family Pinaceae; genus Picea; species Picea engelmannii. The sequence goes on from WSFP011561139.1 coordinate 5,054, forward strand.
CTAGGAATGGTATTTTGGGTTGTTGTTGATAGCTTGAGAAAAAGGGCCCTGGAGTTGGACTGGCACCAGGTTTCTAGGAAAAGTTTGGCTGCTGGCTCGGATTCTAGTAGAAACCATGGCCCTGACTAGCGTAAGGATTTTTCATCTGTGGAGACATCATTGGCTGATTCCCCATGAAGGACATAGGATGTTGGGCATTCATTGTGTTTGACGGACATTGGGAAGGATTACCCCATGTCGGTCCTGATGGGAGAGGCATAGAAGTTTGTCCGGGGTTCCATTGACTGTGGAAAGAATTACCCCAAAACAGCATTCCAGAGGAAGGAACGGATCCTTGTCCTGAGTTCCAAGGTCCTGGTATATGTGCCCCCGGCGCAGGAATAGTCCCCTGCACCGGAGTAGACTGTCCAAAAATGGGAGTGCCCCTAGATGGGAAAGCAGTGGATGCGAAAGTGTTGTTACCAAACATTCCTTTCCAAAAAAATGGTGATGAACCTACCGGCAGAGTTAGCGTAGGTGTTCCTTGAATCCCGACTCCAAATGAACTCGTGTGTGCAGGCTTCCCGGCAGACTGCTGATGCAGACCACCAAGCGAAGGGGACGAAGGAGAGATATGACCTCCAATGTAAGGAAAAGAATTAAAAGGGACAGGAATGCCCCCAAGTTGACCTTGTAGAGGAGCGTTAGAGCTCCCTGCCCCCAGACCCAGAGTCTGTAAAGTGGAGTAAGTGAGTGCAGGACTTGTACCTGAACTAGGCATACCATATGAGAATGGAGGGCCTGTCGCACTAGGTGTCAAAGGAGGTGTGGCCGCCATGATAGATGGGGTCGGTCCACTGTGTGACATAGTTGCGGCTGAGACTGTAGTGGCTCGGACTGATGACGGCAAGTTAGGAGATGTGTCTCTTGTGGTAGAAACAGTGGTGGGAATGGAAGAATTCCCAGAGGAAGTAACAGAGTTTGGTTCCATAACTCTGTGAGGCACTGATAGGCGTTCGTAAAATTGGATTGGGACAATGACCAATGGCCAAGTATCAGTGGTTGGGGTTTCAACCGAGCCAAGATTGGCGGTTGATTCCTCTGGGAGTTGTTCGGGCTCAATAGCTTGTAACCCGGTTGCTTCAAAAGACCCTTGTTGGTCTAGCTTCCGCCTCAATGGTGGCGGGGGTGGCTCCAGTATAACCGGCGGTAGGCCTAGAAGCCTTCGTGACTGACGGAGCTCTGGATCCTCCACTGTGTGAGAAGATTCATGAAAAGCTAAGGTATTATACACGTGCAAACAGTAACACACACTAAAAAAGAAGCCCCTGAGAGATAAATCAAGCAAACACTAAACTAGTTGGAAGAACAGTTACAACAACCAACACTAGAGCAACTTACTGGTGCAAGTGCAACTCGAATACGGAAGCACCCTCTGGGTATACTCTGCAAAGCATGGCTCGATGTCTGTCCTAGGTACCGTGGTATACCCCCGCAGTCACCTGTGTATGTCCCTAAAAAAGACACGCGAACAGTCACCAGGAGGGTACAGTCGATAGTCAGGTACACCACAATGAGCAGGGTATCAAGCCCAAAACCTGTCAAGGGTATCGAGAGAAAATGGTCTGGAAGACAAATGAGGACCTCGAATGGATTCAAGACCCACGAAGCCCAGTGGAAAATGCAAACGACGGAATCCCTCAACAAATCCTCGATATGTGTTCTCCACTATGCTTGGTCTGGCTTTGGAGGGGTTATCTCCACTACCTTTCCTTACGCGACCTCGTGTTTATCCCCTGTGTTAGAGGGGGGTCCTGGATAACTTTCACGTAACTGGACTTCTACACTCCCTATCACAGACTCCAATGTTTGAATTTGAGTGGCCTTGGAGAGTTTCCTCTCCAACCTATTCCAAGGCCCTAATCTTGAGCTAGTGTATGAACCCTACAAACAAAAGGTCTAATAGATTTTAAATTAGAGTTGCTTTTATGGGATTTTTAACGTCACGGGGAATGAAGTTGAAACTGTTGATATGTAAAGACTCAAAGCAGAAAACAAATAAAGAAAATACTGGAAACAAAAACTTTTACGAAATGCAAAAATCAACAACTTTTCACAAAGAAAGACTTCTTTTCTTTTCAGTTTTGCTAAGATTTCATGCAGAAAACATAAAGGAACTTTCGCTCGACTATGAGCTACTTATGCTCTAAATGCACTGCAAAGACTTATAAACAAAAAGACTTCTCCCTAGCTATTGATGCAGAAACACAATATTCCAACAAAGAAGAAAAAGAAAAAGAGATAATTTTTTTTTATTTAAGTGCTAAATGAAGCAACAAAGGGAAAATGTCGACAAGCACAAAACCAACAAAACAAAATAAAATTCTGGCTTAAAGAACAGATCGCAAAGAACCAAAGCAAAGACGCACAATGGAAATTAGGAAAGCACCGACTCTTTCGCTTGTCTAAAAACCATAAACACAATTTTTATTTTTTATCTTTTCTATCAATAATCAACTAAGAAAAAACAGGCTAAGGGTAAGAGGCCCTAACCTACTGACTGTTCAATCCTAGACTCAAACCCTTGAGAGGAACACTTCTCACCACAGGAGGGGATGACTACCCCACCCTGATTGAAAAGCAACCAGTCAAGCCCGCTACTGTCACTGAAACAGAACATGGGCAAACGTGTGCTGAGCTATAACAGAGCGCGGGTACTCGCGGGCTGAACTTGCACATGTCGCGTGTATGTATGAATTCTAAGACAAAACTAAATACAGGCAGCCCAGACCTAGAAGAGGCCTCTGGTACTGAAAACCAGGGTCCCTTGAAGGCTTGGATGCTTCTTCTTTAACAGAAAAGAAAAATAATTGCAAAAATAACAAACGCGATAAAGCAGACTGAGACAAGTCTGTGAACCAGCAAGACTCAGACAGGATCCAGAAAGCCCCCTGAGAATGTATAATTCTGACAAGGAAGAGGGAGACTACCTCTTAAGCTCTCTAACCCCTACACTCTACTGAAACCTCTACATCTAGCATTCAAACGCATGTTGTAGAAGGTTAGGGGGCGGGTCACACGCGTGCAGGCCTTCTGCAGGACGTGTGTACCTCTGTGTGTCCCGATAATTATCGTCAAGCAACAGTCAAGGAAAAAACTGGTATAAGGAACCAGGTTCCCTGCTAGCTCTAACCTAATAGAAAACAGAAAAGCAAAGAAACAGAAAATCTAATCCTTAAGACTACCCAAAAACCTTAACTAAATCCGGAAACCCTAAGAGTATCATCCCCAATGGAGTCGCCAATTTTGTTGTTGGGAAATAATACCCTACGGACTAACAAACTAGGGTCTGATTTTCATGCAGATTTTGACCTTAAAGAAATGACCTTTTAACCTACCACCCAAAACTTAAATCCCTCTTTCAGGACACATGCATGGAAAGGAACTACTAACCTTTTTACTGATGTTTGGTGTATATCCTCCATTGCACTTTTCCCACTTACTTGCGCTACTCCTTCCAAAGTTAACCTGCAATCAAGACAAAACACTACGCATGCATGCTATTTTTCTACTTGAGGGTTAGAAATTAAGCATAAATTGCACAAATCATAAATAACTCATGCATTGGGACAGGAAAAGTATTATTTTATTATTTTCAAAATGAACCAACTTACAATCAAATTCAAGACCGGCCACCGCTCCTTGATCTTGATCCTGGGCTCCTCCTCTTCTTTTTCCTCCAACTGCTTTGCGTTAATTCTCCTTAGGCTTGAGGAAAGGCTAAAGGGTTGGGACAAATGGATTTGGAAAATGGGCAGAGTTTCTTCGCTATAATTTCCCCCCTCCAAATGGTACCCCTACCCCTTCTTTTATAGGCTAGAAGGAGCTAGGGTTTTGGACGAACTCTCGGCCATGCATGGCTGGGAGTTTCAGTTAACTGACCCATAGCTTTTTGTCCCATTGGAAACTTTCCTTTTTTTGTGCTTTGTTAGGTAAATGCGGGCTATAGTAGGTCTGCCAGCATTCCAACACGTGCAGTAGTGGGTTAGGGCGCGTGTACCTTCACCCAAGAGGATTTTTAAAGAGGTTTTTCTACAGATGTTTTGGCAATGAAGGGATATGAGTTGGCCTGATGCCAGGTAAGCATGTGTGGTGAAATTTAGGGTTATAACAATATGTATGCACAAGATCTAACTTTTTTTTCTTCTTTACCTTTCCAACTCTGAGAAATATAACTCTCTTATGTTTTCCAAAAACACAGTGCTCACAAAAATCCAAATAATTGTTTTTAATATCTGGAAACAAATTTCTTTTGTGAAGTATCTACGTCCCTTCTCACTCATGTATCCAAGCTTGTGATGCCACGATGTTGTATCCACTCATGTAGAAGCTAAAGATATAGAAGAATCAATATTACCAGTACATAAATACAATGTACCTACCTTCTCTCATTTTTCTATCACTAGTGATCCTTTGGTGACCTTCCACACCTTATCTGTAAATATGGATATACATCCTTCACTTTCCAACTACCTTGTTGAAATTATATTTTCCTTAGATTTGGAACATGTCTTACCTCTTTCAACAACCATTTGTTTCCATTCTTATTATTTATTTGTACCTTTCCCATTCCAACAACTTTGCATGGTGTATCATCACCCAAATGAACCTATCCAAAATCACCTTAAACATAATCTAGAAAATGTTTCCTATGGGGTGTGACATGAAATGAAGCCTCTGAATCTACTACCCAAGCATCAGAAATATTATCTATTGAAAGAACCAAAGCATCTTGTAACACATCACCTGTTACATTTTCTTCCTGATTTTTCTTCTGTTGTCCATCTCTTTGTTTCTTTGCATCTCTGTAGTCTTTCTTCAAATGCCCTTTCTTCCCACAATTCTAGCACTCTATCTTTCCCAGTCTGTATTTGGATCTACCCTTCCTAGAATTCCCACATTTCCCTAATCCCTTTCCTCTATCCTTTTGTCTCCCCCTATTCCCCATGTTTAATGCATTACCTGATGTCTCGCCTATTGTTTTCCATCGCATTTTCTTTCTAAGGATAACACCAACAACATCATCAAATTTTAGAGTGTTTGAACCATAGATAGAGTTACTTACAACCATGACCAAGCCATTCCAACTTTATGGAAATGAGCACAATATTAGAAGATCCCTAACCTCATCATCAAAGTCCACTTTTATTGAACTTAGTTGATTAGTAATTGTATTAGATTCATTTAAATGATCTGCAACAGACCCACCTTATGACATCTTCATATTAAATAATCACTTCATTAACAATACCTTATTGGACGTCGAGTTTTTTTCATACACTTTATCCAATGCATCCATCAGCTCCTTCATTGTTTTTTTTCTTTTGAAATATTGAAAGTCATCAACGCTGTCAGGCTCAGTCGTATCGTTCCTAGTGCCTTTCTGTCAAGAACCTCCCATTCTTCATCCTTCATGGTTGTTGGATTCTTTTATATTCCTCCTAATCGTAGGAATAGATCATTTTGATATAAATAATATTCCATCTATATCTTCTATAACTGGTAGTTTTGGCCATTAAATTTCTTGACCCTAAACTTTCATCTTCAACCATTGCTCACACTCAAACCAGGAACCCTCTTTTCCTGTGAGTTACCTTTCGCTCTAATACCAATTTTTAGAAAAATAGAATCACAGAGTAAAAAAATAAAACAAATGTGGAAATAAAACACAGAAGATACATAGTACAATAGAGACATAGATATATGTGGTTCACCCTGTGTAGGCTACGCCCACCAAATAAATTTCTAGGTCCTTCCTTTTTATTATTGTGCAAAATGAAGGGATACAACCTACAACTCAATTGTTGTAACCTCCTCTTATTTATCTCACAGTATCCTCTCTTAGAATACAAAATTCATGATAATACACAGCCACAATACAATTCACTCATAAAAGAGGGTTTCCTTCTAGGGATAAAAACCCTAAAAAATAA
>WSFP011561144.1:0-11025 GCA_009831015.1 Picea engelmannii
TGTTGTCCATGTGGTGGGGAAGTGGGTTGGGGAGGTCTAGAGAAGGGTTAGTATGGATTATGTTGGGGAGATCCATACTGATTATATGAATTGGAGAGAACCTCACTAGTGTTGGGATAATATGATGTGGTCAACGGTGGGTCGGGATGTGGTATAGGCACAAGGTTGGGTTGGGTAGGTACATGTGCTTCCATTATGGGGGGGAGGTGCCATGAATATTGGTTGAGGTGGTGGATGAGGATAATATGTGGTTCCTCCATATCGTGGTGGGTATTGAGTGGTCCCAAACATGGGTATGGGTTGCGAATGTGGGTGTGTATGGTCCATGGACCTAATAAACCCATCGATAGTGTGTGATGTTCTGGGTTTGTCTTGACCAAATGGTAGAGGGCGAGGAGCATCGGGTAACACTGTATAAAGATACCCTAATTGAGATTAAATCAAGTCAAATTGTTGGGCCTTAGTGATATCCTCATCTTCAATTTGAGGGAAAGTGGTGGCAACATCTTTAGAGAGGAGAGGGACTAGTGATTTGAGGAACCAATCTAGTCATTGTTGCAGGGTGGTATCCGCTTTGCAAATAATTCTTCTTCTTCAACATTCATGAATATGGTTGACGATATGGATGGCCAAAGTTTGCTTGAATTCAGATAGAATTTCCAAAATGGTGTCATGGCACACTGGGATTTGGAAGAAGGATAAAATTTCCTTTTCCAACGACTCAAAGGTTGAGTGGGACCCAGATTTTTCATCCACATACCATTTGGTGGAGGGACCAATGAGCATTCTTTGAAACAATCGTAGGAGAATGGAATCATCCATAATGCTATTGGAAGAACACCAAAAATGAATTTCATTTATGCGCTCGACCTATTTGAATATCGGTCGAGGTCATGCGACCTTTAGATTGAGGTTGAGGTCATGCGTTCGACTGGTCGAGGAGGTAGAGGGAGATAACATGTATGTGCTCGACACCCTCGATAGAAAAAAGGTTGAGTGCATAAATGTCGATAGGGCCCGCACTCGACCCTCAACCAACTGTTGAGTGAAGAAAGTTCACTGTGTTGTTATCTTTTGCATCTCATATCACGTCTATAATATTAGTTCAATAGGTTCAATGACAGGACATAGGGCCAGTCTTGGGTTTTCCTTCAAATTTTGGAATGTCATAGGGAAACTTGGTGGGCATATTCGGCCAAGTGGCGGGTCGTGTAATATGGGATCATTCATCAATTTTGTTAAGTTTGGGATGTTGAGAGATGCCAAATATGGAATGGATGGGGGAGTATCAACCATGGTATGATGTGGTTGAGAAGATGTTCCTTGTGAGGATGGTTGGGATTTTGTACCTTGCGAAGAAGGTTGAGCTCTTCCTCCTTGTGGTGGAGGACTACTGGGTGAGTTGTTCTAGGTATTGGTGCCCAAAACAGCAGATCTAAGAAATTTTGATCCTAGGATTGTGGTTCTTATTGGTGTGTGTGATGGTTGTGATGATGTGTCAACTAAATTGGGGAAACCTCCCAAAATTGGGGGAAGGTTTATCAAACATTGAAACTGATGGGGATGTTGTGGTTCCCCTATGGTGCTATACTATATGTGGATGTGTACAAGTGGTGGTGAGGAAAAATAATAGAACCATTTCTTTGCAAACTATCCCAATAATGTATCTTTAAAATTGTATGTAATCAACTGATGGAAATCGTACATAAATCAAGTAACAATGTAATATTGTTGAGGGTATCATCCATGTGGGAGAAAAATAAAATGCATGTGTCCTAACAGACCTATCATCCTTCCTCTCAAATAACAAAAGGACTCTACAAAATCACTCGACAATGGGGCCAGAACCCATTTGAGGATATGCTAGTGAAGGGGTGAAAAATCAGTTATAATGAGGGGTGAACGGGGCATATCCCAGGAGTACTGGCGATATTTCCCAATAGTCATTAAAAAATTGATTGAGGTTGGATTGCATCCCATAACCACCACCTTGGATATATAAAACCTAGAATTGGCCACCAAGTCACCTCGATCAAGCGTGAAATTTGTGTTTTTAGCCTCCTAAATTGGTCATAGGTTGGATACTTTCCAAGGGTTGGGTGACCCAAGGAGGCATGCATAAAACAACTAGACCTCAACCGTCGACCCTTCACGGGTGTCTCCTTGTCTTATGGTGTAGGAATGCTTGATTGGGAGTATTTGGGTACCCTATTTCACAAATTTCTAAGTTTAAATGAAGAAAAGATAATGGGGAGTTATTTGGATACCTATCCCCAAAATCATAACTTAGAATACAATTTTCTTTTGGTGTTCCTCCTGTGGAGGTTAGAAAATGTGTTGTTCATGATTGATTTTATGATGTGAAAGTAGGCTGTGAAGTTGGGGTTCATGGAACAACTTCGTTGTTTAAAAGTGCTGTGACTAAAATATTAGTACTAAACAAATGAATCCCTTATGATCCTCCCATATCACTTATGGGAACGAGGAGAAGAGAACACTATGGTTTTGTTGGTTTATTATCTCTCATCCACTTCTTGGTCTGACCCAGGTTCATATCCTATCAAGGTTCCAATAAAACCCTCTAAAACTATCGGCCCTCTTGGTAAACCAGAAGCCAACACGATGCACCGAGTGCACTGCACAATCTCACCCGATATATCTTTATGGGTGACTACAATGCACAAGTGCTTGCAGCATAGGAATGAGTGGGGATATGAGATGATATTTTAGGTTCTTCATGCATTAATATAGTTATTCATTCAAGTATTTCTAGGATTCATTTATCTTTAGGCCCATGCATGCATTCTAATATACCTAGCTTAACCATTCATTCATAAGGTAACCATTAACAAAAAGTAAAAATGAAAGAAACATCACAGATAAAACATGGTTTACTATGGTTCACTTGCTCCTGGGATACGTCCACAAATATTTGGCTTCTCTTCTTTTTTATTTAGGTTATTGAAAAATATGGTGCTACACGCATTACATATTCCATCATACAATCATGAAAAGGTTAAGAACCTCTTTGAGGTGGACTAGATCACACTAGGCTCCTCATCCTGTGACCTAACCCTCAATATCTATCTTACTCAACTCTTCTACAACTCAAAAACTTTTACAAAAATAAACCATTATTAACTTATAACTCCTTAATGACTCTCGAACTCAACTACAATCATCAAACCCACAAAAACTAGAACCCCAACCTAGACCTCATAGGTTATTATTTATACTATTTTACATGCTTATAATCATTACAATATTTGTCGAAAACACTAACCTTAAGATGGTTAGGCTTTCCTGCCTCCTCACACATGGAATTCCCTTCTTGCATGTTGTGTTTCCTCGTGCTTTTTGTTTTTCCTGCCAGCTATTCTTCTCCAAAATTAGGACTTTCCTTCCAAAGATATGTCTTTCCTCAAAATAGGCTTGCAGCTAATAGGCCCCCAACACTGACATGTGGCTTGTCCTGAGCCACTCAGGTTGTGAATGATCCTTGAACAACCTCTGCCAAGCTATGAAATTTTCCTTCTAGCTCTTCCCCTTTGGCTCTACCCTTCACAACTTTCTTTGTGAGCTCTTCTACCCTATGTGATATGATGTGCTCCTTGAGATATTTTGTTCTCTCAACATGGTCCTACACTATTCTCGTCTTTTCCTTATCTAGTTTCAAAATAATTTTTGATTCTTTCTCTTGGAGAGGTTCTAACTGGGATAGCCTTGCCTGCTTGTTATTCTTTGCAGTCTTCAATTTTCCCTACAAGGTCTTCATCTCCTATGCACCCTTTACTCTCTGTGTGATGCTCATGGAATTTTTCCTCTTCTTTAGCTCCTAGATTGAAATGTTGATTCCCTCCTCTTGTTGATCTAGTTTTTGGATCCTATTATCTTCTTCCGATGTTGTGCATAGTTACACGGTCTTGTTGAACAATTGTGTGACCCTTTCAGCTTCTTTTTGCATCACTTCCACTTACAGGGATGCTTATTGTTCCCTTTTAGCCATAAATTCCATATGAGTAGTTGGATTTATTTTTTCTTTGAGCTCCTCGATCTCCTTATTGTAGTTCTTGATCATTTGCATGATGATTTGGATCTATTCTTCCACATTGATCATGGATTCTTTTGCATTGTATGGAATCCTTGTAAAGACTTCCTTCAACTTTTGTTCCAAATTATCTACACGATGTTTCTCCTATTTTTCTCAAGCCTTAATTGCTCGACCACCAGTTACAATGAATCCTTGCCATTCTTAGTTTCCTTCAATTCCACCGCATCTGTCCTTGCATGTGATTACACTTCTTGCATGAAACTGACTTGAAGTTTGTACAATGCCTTGGTTGGTATCTTTGCTAGTACCAACTGTACCTGTGCCAGATCATTAAGTGGTGTCTGGGATATGGCCTTGTCCATATGAAACATCTCTTATGTTACTTGGAATCTTTGAATTACCTATGCTATGGTTTGGATGGTGTCTTGTTCACTTAATGCAGTCCTTTCCTCTACTTTTGTTGCTGAGGGGACTGGTTCTGTTCCCCTTTCATTCCTTTGTGTTTCTTGTATTTATTCTAGGACCTGCCTGATGTCAGCCAACTCATTATGTATCATTCCTCTTTGGTGCTCGACCTCTTCAAAATCCTTGCCTGCACTATCCTATACTCTCTCTGGGACCAGATCGACATCATCCTTAGTGATTGTGTACTTTGGTATTTTCTTATGATCCTTGGACTTCTTGCGTGACCCCCCTATATGTATAATTGGATGCTTGGGTATCCCTATTTCTTATGGAGTGGTTGTTGAAAGGGTTTCTTATGTCATTGGATTCTCCCTTCCTTGTTCTTCCTGTGTCGGGGTAGTTTCCTTCTTCCATGACTCCACATCCTTATTTGGAGTACTTCCCTTCTTCTGTTGCGCTGGCTTCTGACTAGGATTCCCTTGCTGTGTCAACTTTTTGGGTGCAATGTTGTCTCCTGTAGGTGTCTTGGACAACCCTTCTTATACTTCCTTACCATTTTGCATCTCCTTGGTTATGATTGGGATATTCTAGTCATCTTTCCAGTCTCACATTTCCATTTCAACTTCCTTTTCCTTGATGCAGAAATGAAGTTGCAACCATTATTTTTCCAGATCCCTAGGTGCTTGGATCCACATATTGTGTCATGTAGCCCTGAATTTGGCTATACCTTGACACTATGTGACCACTTCCAAAGTGATCTTCCAGGTGTTGGCTATGATTTCCTAGATGTCGCTAAGGTACCACACAAAGGTACCCATGTTTCCACTTATTCTCTTTGGATCCAACGTGCTCCCCATGGATGTGTACTGCGCTGCCTGGTAGAAGCCTACTCTATCACAGAAATAAGAGTAGGGAGGCCCTTTCCACCTGATTAGTGCTATCATAATTAGAATACAAGAATAGTGGAACTCTATTCCCAAGTCCCATGCATCCTTGCAGTCATCGAGGAACAAGTTCAATAGATATGGGGCCCAACTGAGCATGGTGTCATTTGCGCATTGAGCTATAGCTGCAACAACCCCTGCAGGGACCTCCTCCTTGTGGCACTTGCATATAAATTTTCATTCCATAAGTTTTATGGCCATCTTGGTGGTTGTGTCGCTCATTCTTTTGGTGATAATCCCACATGATCCTCTCTTTGTCCTGTATTCCTTCTTCATCTCTTTGGCGAGAGACTTTTCTTTTTTCTTGTCATCTAGGTATTGCGCGAGACACTCACCCATTGATGGTAGGCCTATGATGAATGCAATTAGTTCAATGTTGATGGAGACTGGTTCTTTCATCCATAAAATTCCTCCGTGGAGGACTTCCATCAACTGGTTGATGCAGTTATTCACTTCTTTCCCCTTGCCGAAGTGGGAAATATCTACAAGGTTCAGGATCCCTATGTTTTCCAGGCCTACTGCCCATTGTTTTGGCTGCATCATGTGGTCTCCAAATGGACCTGTGTCTATGTTATCCACATATAGTTGTTGTGAAAATTATGGGAATTTGCTGGTGTCGGCCACATCATGATTTGAGTATATTACCCTTCTCATGCACCCCAGTAGTTTTGGCATGGCATGGAACCCCTTTGGAATGTGTGGTATCACAATTTATGGGACGGGTTTCTTGTGCGGTGATCACATGATCGATTGTTTTCCCTTTCTTCTTACCAGAACAATAGAGGTCCCAACCTCTATCTCTCTCTCTTCCCCACCCGAATTTGGATTCCCTATAATATCATCAAATTTTCCTTCCTCCTACTGTGTGGACCCTTCTCCAGGGTATGGCCTCACTGGGTCAGACTCTGTCCACTCACTGTCACCCCCATTTGTTTTGTGGGCTTATTTGGCCCTCACCGATTGATTTGGGTTGCCTGTGGCGACTAGTTCATTCCTCTACACACTGTCATGCGAGTAAATATCCATCTCAGCCATTGTAGAGGCTTGTTGTTCTTCTTCTACCAGTGTGGAAGTCACTGCTTTGAGTTGTGGTGAGGGAATTGCGTCGACATTGACAATTCCCTCTCTCTATGCTATTTCCTGCTCTACCCCTATGATTTCTTGTGGTGACCTGAGACTGCTTCTAGTTTTACATGTTATTTGGCTTGGTGCACCAACCTTTGTAGGTTCCATCATGGGAATTTCTTGTTTTCTTGATTGAGCTTTAACTTCTTCGAATCTCTTTACTCTCCTTATTCCCCTCTCTTCTTTAACTTCATGGGTTTGGGAATTTGAAATTTCACAATAAGTCTTGTTTGGTCCACATTTCTCCTTTATATAGAGGGTGTCATTGTTTCCCTAAATCATATCGGAGAAGCTTCTCTAGTTGTGATTAATGCATTGAATCTTGTTGAATACACTTCATTCAATTCCATAAATTCCCCAATTCACACCTTTTTCCCTAACAATCATTTTTTTCTTTTTCAATTGTTGGTCCCTTTTCTGGTGCATTGTACTTTTCCTTAGTGCACAGTGTTTTGCTTTTAGTCAACCATATGTTGCCCACGATCATTTTTCCTTTTTGTTGCACTTATTCTACTATTTTTGAGCACAATGTTTCCCAGTATTTTTGTGTTTTATTTATTTTCTATTTTTGTATTTATTTTTCCCTCTTTTTCCCCTTTTTATTTATTTTTCTCATTTTTCTATCCTAATCTTTGCTATAGTACACTATATACATGAATTTTCCCATTGCGTTGTAACTTTTAAGGGTTAGGAGGTCGATTGTGCCTATACAACTTTAGTCGACTATCGTTGATCATTCCTTTGAGTTATGTTCCTCCCAAGTCCTTTAGTTTCATATATCCCCCATATGCGACAATATTTACTTCATATGGCCCTAGCCAATGCATTCTAAATTTACGAGGATGTTGAAATTTTTTATTGTCATAGAGTAGGACTAGGTCTCCCTCCTTAAAACTCTTCTTCTTAATATGTCTATCATGCTAGGATTTGTCTCTTGCTTTCTGCACTTCCTGGTGAAATCCTGCTAGAATCTTGTCCTCTTCCATATCCATTAGTTTATTTAACCTCTCCTTATTGCGCCTCTTTCCGTCATGTTGGTAATTGCTGCTACGTGTAGACTAGGTACCATAAATTCTAATGATACAACTACTTCCTGCCCATACACCAATATGAATGGTGTTTGTCCTGTCAACTTCTTACATGTGGTCCTATATGCCCATAGTAATACTAATATTTTTAAGTCCCAATCATCTATGTTGACATTGCAGATATTTGTTAGAGCATTCTCCAAGATCTTATTAAAGGATTCTACTGTTCCATTTGCCTGAGGATGGTATGGTGTAATATTTTGGTGATAGACTTAAAAATCCTTAGTCATAGCCCTGATGGTACTGTTGATAAAGTGAGTGCCTTGGTCACTCATCAAAATCCTTGGACATCCAAATCTGGTGATCACTTTCTCAAACAAGAAGTGTGATGTTGTCTCCATGTTGCATAATTTTACTGGTGTTGCTTCTTCGCATCTTGTTAAGTATTCAATCATAGTAATGATATATCTAGATCCTTACCTTTTTTCTAGTGGATGGATTGGTCCCAAAAAGTCTATTTCCCATTTTTCAAATACTTGTAAAGTTACTTGTGGTATTAGGGGCATCTCATCCCTTTTGTTGGGTTTTTCAAACCTCTGGCATACATTACATTTCTGGAAATATTTCTTGGCATCTCTATGGATTGTCAACCACCATAATCCTACACACAATACTTTTTGTGCGGTAGGTTTTCCTGCATAGTGTCCTCCAACTATTCCTTCATGAGATTCTGCCAAAATTTTAAGCCTTTCATGTTCTAATACACATCTTCTCAAAATACCATCTACGCCCATATTATATAAGTGTCCAACAATAAGTTGATAGTCTGTGACTCTGACTACCATATTGTTCTTCTGCGTAGTGCTAAAATCTTGTGGTGCAACCCCTGTACTTAAGTATTCAATAATATCAATGAAATATTCATCAACTATCTGTACTAAAAACAACTACACATCAAGGAATTGATCCTCCAAATTGGTAGGTTCTTATCCATTAGTTACTCTTGATAGGTGATCAGGTCCTGCATTCATCTTTCCTAGTTTGACTATCACTTCAAAATCAAATTCTTGGAATAACAACAACCATCTACAGATTCTCACCCCCAACATTGGATTGTTGACTAGATATTTCAGGGCAGAATGGTCTGTGAACATTTTAAAGTGTTTCCCAAGTAAGTAGTGCCTGAACTTATGAAGTGCATATACCATGGCTAAGCCTTCTCTTTCTATAATATTGTAATTCTTCTCTGATTCTGAAAATTTTATTCTTGCAAAGGCTATAGGGTGGTCTAATTCCCATGCTCATGGATATGCTAGAACATAGATGATTTTAGGGGATAAATTTCCCTCATGGGCTAATTTCCCATGGTTTTTTCCAAAAAAAGATTCGCTATTCTAAAACGAATTTGCCCAAATTCTATAAGATAAAATTATTTTACCTTAAAAATTGCCAAAAATTTATACAAACTATATAAAATCCTTATAAATTTGAATATTTTTATAAAAATATCACCAAACATTTATAGTTGGCATATGAAGGATCAATAAGATTCGCCAAGGTTTCTACATTTTAAAATAAATTTCCATCCTTAAAATCTTCCTTGTGCTAGAATTGCTCCAAGTGCGATGGATGATGCATCTACATCCACATGAAATGTCTTTTCCTAATCTGGGAATACTAGGATAGGTGTTGTGACCATATTTTCTTTTAAGGTGTCCAATCCTTTGTGACAGTCCTCATTCCACTAAAATCTAATATCCTTTTTAATAGTTTTTCCATTGGTGCAGTAATATGCACATACCCCTTTATAAATTTCCTATAATAGCCTATATGTCCTAGTGTTGCTTTCAATTGGCACACTGACTTTGGTGGCGGTAAGTTGACAATGAATGCAATCTTTGCAGGATCCACTAGTAAACCTTGTTTACACATTATATGTCCCAACAATATTCCAAAAGGTGTCCCAAAAATGCATTTCTTAATACTCAATGATATTTGACATTGCTTGCATCTTTCCAACATTAGTCTTAAAACTTCTACATGATCTTTTAGCAGACTATATACAATCCAGTAATCTATGTATACTTCTAGAAACTGATGTATGAAATCCTTAAAAGCATCTGTGACTACTCTTAAAAATATGTGACACGGAGCTCCTACCTTGGCAGGGTTTGCTGACCTCCTGGTCTATGGATATTCAAATCCTCTGAGCTGAAATGGCTCCTTGGTCCACACTGGAACCTTCATGAAAAAAAATACATAGGTCCTTCTTACGAAACTACACCTGTGCAAATAAGAACTAGGAGTGATTTTCCTCTCCATGTGACCACCGATGGTGACCACGAGCCTAAACAAAGGCACTTCACGTTTCACAATTTTGGGACTTCTGTTTCAAGTCACCTCGATGACTCCTATTCCCAAAACCCCAAAATAGGGCTAGTGGTCCCTAGTTCCTCCCTTATTCTTCTACCATATGACCTCCAGTGATGTAGGAGCATCGTAAGAAACCATCCAAGCAAGCAACATAAAAGCGGGAGACAGTTGGAAAAGCACCAACGCACATTTTGAAGTGTTTTGAGAGTAATGAATGGAAATTAATGTAATATTTAAAGGAAACATACTTACAATTATGTCTAGATTTTGTAAATAGATCTTGAGCGTTTCTCTCATCTATAGTATGTAAAGGCATTTATGCGTAATGAATGCAGGTAGGTAGATTTAACTTAATAGATTAGATAGTTTAGAAGCGTAGGAGGGAAAAAGAGATATAGACACCCTCACCCTTGTATCATTGTATCTTTTGATGAGAATTCAAAATTTAGAGAGATGTAGAGCTGTAGCAGAGAGTTGTAGAGAAGAACCCATGTACATGAGCACTTAAGTTAATATATGAAGCTTTAACTCAATTTTCATGGTGTTATGATGCTTACTGTTTACATTTGTTGAATGGTATGTTTACAATTGATTTGTTTCTTTGTTATGCATTTGTTTCAATGCTACATTGTGTGTATGATTTCATGTTGAATGAATGAAGTCTGAGAGAGGAGAAGAATGAGTTTCAATTGTTTCTCTTCCTGAGAATTCCTGCAAGGAGTGCAGTGAACATCCGCAAGGTGTGCATTGATGAGGGTCTGAGTTTTATCTCCTAAAGCTTAGGAGAGATACCGTTGTTCTCATACCAGCTGAAGTGAAGGTGAAGCACAGAGCCATGGAAGGTGTGCGCAGGCCAAATTGAAGCCTTGGATTTTATAAATCTAGAAGGAAGGTTGAAGGACCACTATTGCAAGGAGTGCACATGGTCGGAGATCCAAATAACTAGAGGTTATATGAAGGTTTGCTGCAAGGAGTATGAGTAGGGATCATTTAGGAAGCTTGAGTTTATAAGTGAAAGATCAAGAGGGATTCAGGGATGATTTTAAGGATGAAAATTTATTTTAAAATGTAGAAACATTGGCGAATCTTACTAATCCCT
>WSFP011561153.1:0-11025 GCA_009831015.1 Picea engelmannii
TGTTGTCCATGTGGTGGGGAAGTGGGTTGGGGAGGTCTAGAGAAGGGTTAGTATGGATTATGTTGGGGAGATCCATACTGATTATATGAATTGGAGAGAACCTCACTAGTGTTGGGATAATATGATGTGGTCAACGGTGGGTCAGGATGTGGTATAGGCACAAGGTTGGGTGGGGTAGGTACATGTGCTTCCATTATGGGGGGGAGGTGCCATGAATATTGGTTGAGGTGGTGGATGAGGATAATATGTGGTTCCTCCATATCGTTGTGGGTATTGAGTGGTCCCAAACATGGGTATGGGTTGCGAATGTGGGTGTGTATGGTCCATGGACCCAATAAACCCATCGATAGTGTGTGATGTTCTGGGTTTGTCTTGACCAAATGGTAGAGGGCGAGGAGCATCGGGTAACACTGTATAAAGATACCCTAATTGAGATTAAATCAAGTCAAATTGTTGGGCCTTAGTGATATCCTCATATTCAATTTGAGGGAAAGTGGTGGCAACATCTATAGAGAGGAGAGGGACTAGTGATTTGAGGAATCAATCTAGTCATTGTTGCAGGGTGGTATCCGCTTTGAAAATAATTATTCTTCTTCAACATTCATGAATATGGTTGACGATATGGATGGCCAAAGTTTGTTTGAATTCAGATAGAATTTCCAAAATGGTGTCATGGCACACTGGGATTTGGAAGAAGGATAAAATTTCCTTTTCGAACGACTCAAAGGTTGAGTGGGACCCAGATTTTTCATCCACATACCATTTGGTGGAGGGACCAATGAGCATTCTTTGAAACAATCGTAGGAGAATGGAATCATCCATAATGATATTGGAAGAACACCAAAAATGAATTGCATTTATGCCCTCGACCTATTTGAATATCGGTCGAGGTCATGCGACCTTTAGATTGAGGTTGAGGTCATGCGTTCGACTGGTCGAGGAGGTAGAGGGAGATAACATGTATGTGCTTGACACCCTCGATCGAAAAAAGGTTGAGTGCATAAATGTCGATAGGGCCCGCACTCGACCCTCAACCAACTGTTGAGTGAAGAAAGTTCACTGTGTTGTTATCTTTTGCATCTCATATCACGTCTATAATATTAGTTCAATAGGTTCAATGCCAGGACATAGGGCCAGTCTTGGGTTTTCCTTCAAATTTTTGAATGTCATAGGGAAACTTGGTGGGCATATTCGGCCAAGTGGTGGGTCATGTAATATGGGATCATTCATCAATTTTGTTAAGTTTGGGATGTTGAGAGATGACAAATATGGAATGGATGGGGGAGTATCAACCATGGTATGATGTGGTTGAGAAGATGTTCCTTGTGAGGATGGTTGGGATTTTGTACCTTGCGAAGAAGGTTGAGCTCTTCCTCCTTGTGGTGGAGGACTACTGGGTGAGTTGTTCTAGGTATTGGTGCCCAAAACAGCAGATCTAAGAAATTTTGATCCTAGGATTGTGGTTCTTATTGGTGTGTGTGATGGTTGTGATGATGTGTCAACTAAATTGGGGAAACCTCCCAAAATTGGGGGAAGGTTTATCAAACATTGAAACTGATGGGGATGTTGTGGTTCCCCTATGGTGCTATACTATATGTGGATGTGTACAAGTGGTGGTGAGGAAAAATAATAGAACCATTTCTTTGCAAACTATCCCAATAATGTATCTTTAAAATTGTATGTAATCAACTGATGGAAATCGTACATAAATCAAGTAACAATGTAATATTGTTGAGGGTATCATCCATGTGGGAGAAAAATAAAATGCATGTGTCCTAACAGACCTATCATCCTTCCTCTCAAATAACAAAAGGACTCTACAAAATCACTCGACAATGGGGCCAGAACCCATTTGAGGATATGCTAGTGAAGGGGTGAAAAATCAGTTATAATGAGGGGTGAACGGGGCATATCCCAGGAGTACTGGCGATATTTCCCAATAGTCATTAAAAAATTGATTGAGGTTGGATTGCATCCCATAACCACCACCTTGGATATATAAAACCTAGAATTGGCCACCAAGTCACCTCGATCAAGCGTGAAATTTGTGTTTTTAGCCTCCTAAATTGGTCATAGGTTGGATACTTTCCAAGGGTTGGGTGACCCAAGGAGGCATGCATAAAACAACTAGACCTCAACCGTCGACCCTTCACGGGTGTCTCCTTGTCTTATGGTGTAGGAATGCTTGATTGGGAGTATTTGGGTACCCTATTTCACAAATTTCTAAGTTTAAATGAAGAAAAGATAATGGGGAGTTATTTGGATACCTATCCCCAAAATCATAACTTAGAATACAATTTTCTTTTGGTGTTCCTCCTGTGGAGGTTAGAAAATGTGTTGTTCATGATTGATTTTATGATGTGAAAGTAGGCTGTGAAGTTGGGGTTCATGGAACAACTTCGTTGTTTAAAAGTGCTGTGACTAAAATATTAGTACTAAACAAATGAATCCCTTATGATCCTCCCATATCACTTATGGGAACGAGGAGAAGAGAACACTATGGTTTTGTTGGTTTATTATCTCTCATCCACTTCTTGGTCTGACCCAGGTTCATATCCTATCAAGGTTCCAATAAAACCCTCTAAAACTATCGGCCCTCTTGGTAAACCAGAAGCCAACACGATGCACCGAGTGCACTGCACAATCTCACCCGATATATCTTTATGGGTGACTACAATGCACAAGTGCTTGCAGCATAGGAATGAGTGGGGATATGAGATGATATTTTAGGTTCTTCATGCATTAATATAGTTATTCATTCAAGTATTTCTAGGATTCATTTATCTTTAGGCCCATGCATGCATTCTAATATACCTAGCTTAACCATTCATTCATAAGGTAACCATTAACAAAAAGTAAAAATGAAAGAAACATCACAGATAAAACATGGTTTACTATGGTTCACTTGCTCCTGGGATACGTCCACAAATATTTGGCTTCTCTTCTTTTTTATTTAGGTTATTGAAAAATATGGTGCTACACGCATTACATATTCCATCATACAATCATGAAAAGGTTAAGAACCTCTTTGAGGTGGACTAGATCACACTAGGCTCCTCATCCTGTGACCTAACCCTCAATATCTATCTTACTCAACTCTTCTACAACTCAAAAACTTTTACAAAAATAAACCATTATTAACTTATAACTCCTTAATGACTCTCGAACTCAACTACAATCATCAAACCCACAAAAACTAGAACCCCAACCTAGACCTCATAGGTTATTATTTATACTATTTTACATGCTTATAATCATTACAATATTTGTCGAAAACACTAACCTTAAGATGGTTAGGCTTTCCTGCCTCCTCACACATGGAATTCCCTTCTTGCATGTTGTGTTTCCTCGTGCTTTTTGTTTTTCCTGCCAGCTATTCTTCTCCAAAATTAGGACTTTCCTTCCAAAGATATGTCTTTCCTCAAAATAGGCTTGCAGCTAATAGGCCCCCAACACTGACATGTGGCTTGTCCTGAGCCACTCAGGTTGTGAATGATCCTTGAACAACCTCTGCCAAGCTATGAAATTTTCCTTCTAGCTCTTCCCCTTTGGCTCTACCCTTCACAACTTTCTTTGTGAGCTCTTCTACCCTATGTGATATGATGTGCTCCTTGAGATATTTTGTTCTCTCAACATGGTCCTACACTATTCTCGTCTTTTCCTTATCTAGTTTCAAAATAATTTTTGATTCTTTCTCTTGGAGAGGTTCTAACTGGGATAGCCTTGCCTGCTTGTTATTCTTTGCAGTCTTCAATTTTCCCTACAAGGTCTTCATCTCCTATGCACCCTTTACTCTCTGTGTGATGCTCATGGAATTTTTCCTCTTCTTTAGCTCCTAGATTGAAATGTTGATTCCCTCCTCTTGTTGATCTAGTTTTTGGATCCTATTATCTTCTTCCGATGTTGTGCATAGTTACACGGTCTTGTTGAACAATTGTGTGACCCTTTCAGCTTCTTTTTGCATCACTTCCACTTACAGGGATGCTTATTGTTCCCTTTTAGCCATAAATTCCATATGAGTAGTTGGATTTATTTTTTCTTTGAGCTCCTCGATCTCCTTATTGTAGTTCTTGATCATTTGCATGATGATTTGGATCTATTCTTCCACATTGATCATGGATTCTTTTGCATTGTATGGAATCCTTGTAAAGACTTCCTTCAACTTTTGTTCCAAATTATCTACACGATGTTTCTCCTATTTTTCTCAAGCCTTAATTGCTCGACCACCAGTTACAATGAATCCTTGCCATTCTTAGTTTCCTTCAATTCCACCGCATCTGTCCTTGCATGTGATTACACTTCTTGCATGAAACTGACTTGAAGTTTGTACAATGCCTTGGTTGGTATCTTTGCTAGTACCAACTGTACCTGTGCCAGATCATTAAGTGGTGTCTGGGATATGGCCTTGTCCATATGAAACATCTCTTATGTTACTTGGAATCTTTGAATTACCTATGCTATGGTTTGGATGGTGTCTTGTTCACTTAATGCAGTCCTTTCCTCTACTTTTGTTGCTGAGGGGACTGGTTCTGTTCCCCTTTCATTCCTTTGTGTTTCTTGTATTTATTCTAGGACCTGCCTGATGTCAGCCAACTCATTATGTATCATTCCTCTTTGGTGCTCGACCTCTTCAAAATCCTTGCCTGCACTATCCTATACTCTCTCTGGGACCAGATCGACATCATCCTTAGTGATTGTGTACTTTGGTATTTTCTTATGATCCTTGGACTTCTTGCGTGACCCCCCTATATGTATAATTGGATGCTTGGGTATCCCTATTTCTTATGGAGTGGTTGTTGAAAGGGTTTCTTATGTCATTGGATTCTCCCTTCCTTGTTCTTCCTGTGTCGGGGTAGTTTCCTTCTTCCATGACTCCACATCCTTATTTGGAGTACTTCCCTTCTTCTGTTGCGCTGGCTTCTGACTAGGATTCCCTTGCTGTGTCAACTTTTTGGGTGCAATGTTGTCTCCTGTAGGTGTCTTGGACAACCCTTCTTATACTTCCTTACCATTTTGCATCTCCTTGGTTATGATTGGGATATTCTAGTCATCTTTCCAGTCTCACATTTCCATTTCAACTTCCTTTTCCTTGATGCAGAAATGAAGTTGCAACCATTATTTTTCCAGATCCCTAGGTGCTTGGATCCACATATTGTGTCATGTAGCCCTGAATTTGGCTATACCTTGACACTATGTGACCACTTCCAAAGTGATCTTCCAGGTGTTGGCTATGATTTCCTAGATGTCGCTAAGGTACCACACAAAGGTACCCATGTTTCCACTTATTCTCTTTGGATCCAACGTGCTCCCCATGGATGTGTACTGCGCTGCCTGGTAGAAGCCTACTCTATCACAGAAATAAGAGTAGGGAGGCCCTTTCCACCTGATTAGTGCTATCATAATTAGAATACAAGAATAGTGGAACTCTATTCCCAAGTCCCATGCATCCTTGCAGTCATCGAGGAACAAGTTCAATAGATATGGGGCCCAACTGAGCATGGTGTCATTTGCGCATTGAGCTATAGCTGCAACAACCCCTGCAGGGACCTCCTCCTTGTGGCACTTGCATATAAATTTTCATTCCATAAGTTTTATGGCCATCTTGGTGGTTGTGTCGCTCATTCTTTTGGTGATAATCCCACATGATCCTCTCTTTGTCCTGTATTCCTTCTTCATCTCTTTGGCGAGAGACTTTTCTTTTTTCTTGTCATCTAGGTATTGCGCGAGACACTCACCCATTGATGGTAGGCCTATGATGAATGCAATTAGTTCAATGTTGATGGAGACTGGTTCTTTCATCCATAAAATTCCTCCGTGGAGGACTTCCATCAACTGGTTGATGCAGTTATTCACTTCTTTCCCCTTGCCGAAGTGGGAAATATCTACAAGGTTCAGGATCCCTATGTTTTCCAGGCCTACTGCCCATTGTTTTGGCTGCATCATGTGGTCTCCAAATGGACCTGTGTCTATGTTATCCACATATAGTTGTTGTGAAAATTATGGGAATTTGCTGGTGTCGGCCACATCATGATTTGAGTATATTACCCTTCTCATGCACCCCAGTAGTTTTGGCATGGCATGGAACCCCTTTGGAATGTGTGGTATCACAATTTATGGGACGGGTTTCTTGTGCGGTGATCACATGATCGATTGTTTTCCCTTTCTTCTTACCAGAACAATAGAGGTCCCAACCTCTATCTCTCTCTCTTCCCCACCCGAATTTGGATTCCCTATAATATCATCAAATTTTCCTTCCTCCTACTGTGTGGACCCTTCTCCAGGGTATGGCCTCACTGGGTCAGACTCTGTCCACTCACTGTCACCCCCATTTGTTTTGTGGGCTTATTTGGCCCTCACCGATTGATTTGGGTTGCCTGTGGCGACTAGTTCATTCCTCTACACACTGTCATGCGAGTAAATATCCATCTCAGCCATTGTAGAGGCTTGTTGTTCTTCTTCTACCAGTGTGGAAGTCACTGCTTTGAGTTGTGGTGAGGGAATTGCGTCGACATTGACAATTCCCTCTCTCTATGCTATTTCCTGCTCTACCCCTATGATTTCTTGTGGTGACCTGAGACTGCTTCTAGTTTTACATGTTATTTGGCTTGGTGCACCAACCTTTGTAGGTTCCATCATGGGAATTTCTTGTTTTCTTGATTGAGCTTTAACTTCTTCGAATCTCTTTACTCTCCTTATTCCCCTCTCTTCTTTAACTTCATGGGTTTGGGAATTTGAAATTTCACAATAAGTCTTGTTTGGTCCACATTTCTCCTTTATATAGAGGGTGTCATTGTTTCCCTAAATCATATCGGAGAAGCTTCTCTAGTTGTGATTAATGCATTGAATCTTGTTGAATACACTTCATTCAATTCCATAAATTCCCCAATTCACACCTTTTTCCCTAACAATCATTTTTTTCTTTTTCAATTGTTGGTCCCTTTTCTGGTGCATTGTACTTTTCCTTAGTGCACAGTGTTTTGCTTTTAGTCAACCATATGTTGCCCACGATCATTTTTCCTTTTTGTTGCACTTATTCTACTATTTTTGAGCACAATGTTTCCCAGTATTTTTGTGTTTTATTTATTTTCTATTTTTGTATTTATTTTTCCCTCTTTTTCCCCTTTTTATTTATTTTTCTCATTTTTCTATCCTAATCTTTGCTATAGTACACTATATACATGAATTTTCCCATTGCGTTGTAACTTTTAAGGGTTAGGAGGTCGATTGTGCCTATACAACTTTAGTCGACTATCGTTGATCATTCCTTTGAGTTATGTTCCTCCCAAGTCCTTTAGTTTCATATATCCCCCATATGCGACAATATTTACTTCATATGGCCCTAGCCAATGCATTCTAAATTTACGAGGATGTTGAAATTTTTTATTGTCATAGAGTAGGACTAGGTCTCCCTCCTTAAAACTCTTCTTCTTAATATGTCTATCATGCTAGGATTTGTCTCTTGCTTTCTGCACTTCCTGGTGAAATCCTGCTAGAATCTTGTCCTCTTCCATATCCATTAGTTTATTTAACCTCTCCTTATTGCGCCTCTTTCCGTCATGTTGGTAATTGCTGCTACGTGTAGACTAGGTACCATAAATTCTAATGATACAACTACTTCCTGCCCATACACCAATATGAATGGTGTTTGTCCTGTCAACTTCTTACATGTGGTCCTATATGCCCATAGTAATACTAATATTTTTAAGTCCCAATCATCTATGTTGACATTGCAGATATTTGTTAGAGCATTCTCCAAGATCTTATTAAAGGATTCTACTGTTCCATTTGCCTGAGGATGGTATGGTGTAATATTTTGGTGATAGACTTAAAAATCCTTAGTCATAGCCCTGATGGTACTGTTGATAAAGTGAGTGCCTTGGTCACTCATCAAAATCCTTGGACATCCAAATCTGGTGATCACTTTCTCAAACAAGAAGTGTGATGTTGTCTCCATGTTGCATAATTTTACTGGTGTTGCTTCTTCGCATCTTGTTAAGTATTCAATCATAGTAATGATATATCTAGATCCTTACCTTTTTTCTAGTGGATGGATTGGTCCCAAAAAGTCTATTTCCCATTTTTCAAATACTTGTAAAGTTACTTGTGGTATTAGGGGCATCTCATCCCTTTTGTTGGGTTTTTCAAACCTCTGGCATACATTACATTTCTGGAAATATTTCTTGGCATCTCTATGGATTGTCAACCACCATAATCCTACACACAATACTTTTTGTGCGGTAGGTTTTCCTGCATAGTGTCCTCCAACTATTCCTTCATGAGATTCTGCCAAAATTTTAAGCCTTTCATGTTCTAATACACATCTTCTCAAAATACCATCTACGCCCATATTATATAAGTGTCCAACAATAAGTTGATAGTCTGTGACTCTGACTACCATATTGTTCTTCTGCGTAGTGCTAAAATCTTGTGGTGCAACCCCTGTACTTAAGTATTCAATAATATCAATGAAATATTCATCAACTATCTGTACTAAAAACAACTACACATCAAGGAATTGATCCTCCAAATTGGTAGGTTCTTATCCATTAGTTACTCTTGATAGGTGATCAGGTCCTGCATTCATCTTTCCTAGTTTGACTATCACTTCAAAATCAAATTCTTGGAATAACAACAACCATCTACAGATTCTCACCCCCAACATTGGATTGTTGACTAGATATTTCAGGGCAGAATGGTCTGTGAACATTTTAAAGTGTTTCCCAAGTAAGTAGTGCCTGAACTTATGAAGTGCATATACCATGGCTAAGCCTTCTCTTTCTATAATATTGTAATTCTTCTCTGATTCTGAAAATTTTATTCTTGCAAAGGCTATAGGGTGGTCTAATTCCCATGCTCATGGATATGCTAGAACATAGATGATTTTAGGGGATAAATTTCCCTCATGGGCTAATTTCCCATGGTTTTTTCCAAAAAAAGATTCGCTATTCTAAAACGAATTTGCCCAAATTCTATAAGATAAAATTATTTTACCTTAAAAATTGCCAAAAATTTATACAAACTATATAAAATCCTTATAAATTTGAATATTTTTATAAAAATATCACCAAACATTTATAGTTGGCATATGAAGGATCAATAAGATTCGCCAAGGTTTCTACATTTTAAAATAAATTTCCATCCTTAAAATCTTCCTTGTGCTAGAATTGCTCCAAGTGCGATGGATGATGCATCTACATCCACATGAAATGTCTTTTCCTAATCTGGGAATACTAGGATAGGTGTTGTGACCATATTTTCTTTTAAGGTGTCCAATCCTTTGTGACAGTCCTCATTCCACTAAAATCTAATATCCTTTTTAATAGTTTTTCCATTGGTGCAGTAATATGCACATACCCCTTTATAAATTTCCTATAATAGCCTATATGTCCTAGTGTTGCTTTCAATTGGCACACTGACTTTGGTGGCGGTAAGTTGACAATGAATGCAATCTTTGCAGGATCCACTAGTAAACCTTGTTTACACATTATATGTCCCAACAATATTCCAAAAGGTGTCCCAAAAATGCATTTCTTAATACTCAATGATATTTGACATTGCTTGCATCTTTCCAACATTAGTCTTAAAACTTCTACATGATCTTTTAGCAGACTATATACAATCCAGTAATCTATGTATACTTCTAGAAACTGATGTATGAAATCCTTAAAAGCATCTGTGACTACTCTTAAAAATATGTGACACGGAGCTCCTACCTTGGCAGGGTTTGCTGACCTCCTGGTCTATGGATATTCAAATCCTCTGAGCTGAAATGGCTCCTTGGTCCACACTGGAACCTTCATGAAAAAAAATACATAGGTCCTTCTTACGAAACTACACCTGTGCAAATAAGAACTAGGAGTGATTTTCCTCTCCATGTGACCACCGATGGTGACCACGAGCCTAAACAAAGGCACTTCACGTTTCACAATTTTGGGACTTCTGTTTCAAGTCACCTCGATGACTCCTATTCCCAAAACCCCAAAATAGGGCTAGTGGTCCCTAGTTCCTCCCTTATTCTTCTACCATATGACCTCCAGTGATGTAGGAGCATCGTAAGAAACCATCCAAGCAAGCAACATAAAAGCGGGAGACAGTTGGAAAAGCACCAACGCACATTTTGAAGTGTTTTGAGAGTAATGAATGGAAATTAATGTAATATTTAAAGGAAACATACTTACAATTATGTCTAGATTTTGTAAATAGATCTTGAGCGTTTCTCTCATCTATAGTATGTAAAGGCATTTATGCGTAATGAATGCAGGTAGGTAGATTTAACTTAATAGATTAGATAGTTTAGAAGCGTAGGAGGGAAAAAGAGATATAGACACCCTCACCCTTGTATCATTGTATCTTTTGATGAGAATTCAAAATTTAGAGAGATGTAGAGCTGTAGCAGAGAGTTGTAGAGAAGAACCCATGTACATGAGCACTTAAGTTAATATATGAAGCTTTAACTCAATTTTCATGGTGTTATGATGCTTACTGTTTACATTTGTTGAATGGTATGTTTACAATTGATTTGTTTCTTTGTTATGCATTTGTTTCAATGCTACATTGTGTGTATGATTTCATGTTGAATGAATGAAGTCTGAGAGAGGAGAAGAATGAGTTTCAATTGTTTCTCTTCCTGAGAATTCCTGCAAGGAGTGCAGTGAACATCCGCAAGGTGTGCATTGATGAGGGTCTGAGTTTTATCTCCTAAAGCTTAGGAGAGATACCGTTGTTCTCATACCAGCTGAAGTGAAGGTGAAGCACAGAGCCATGGAAGGTGTGCGCAGGCCAAATTGAAGCCTTGGATTTTATAAATCTAGAAGGAAGGTTGAAGGACCACTATTGCAAGGAGTGCACATGGTCGGAGATCCAAATAACTAGAGGTTATATGAAGGTTTGCTGCAAGGAGTATGAGTAGGGATCATTTAGGAAGCTTGAGTTTATAAGTGAAAGATCAAGAGGGATTCAGGGATGATTTTAAGGATGAAAATTTATTTTAAAATGTAGAAACATTGGCGAATCTTACTAATCCCT
>ML908621.1:697-11025 GCA_009831015.1 Picea engelmannii
AAAAGATCATTTATTTCATGTGTTTCAGTCAAATTTCATTTTAATATTTAATGCATATTAATGTCTGCAAATTTCATTAATATTGGGAATGGGCATTAAACATTTGGAGTGATAAGGAGTGATTGAAACCGGGATTGGGATAAATTGCAGAAGTGAGAAAAATCAACAGGTGTTGGTGCAAACATGATGTCACTCAAAGTCATGCAACAAGTGGGTTTGAAGGTCACACGACCTTATAGAAATGTATGTGGTTTCGAATCTAAAGCCATACCCACACACGGGGTGGTTGAGAATGTTGAAGTTTGCCTGAAGGAGTACCCAAAGAAGATGGTCCACATTGACATCGTGGTAGTTGATGTCCCAGATGTGTGGGGGATGTTGTTATCTAGGAAGTTTGTTGCAATGTTAGGTGGCACCCTTGAGATGGACCTCACATTCTTGCAATTTCCTTTGAAAAATGGAATGATAGGTCGTCTCCTCAATGTGCCAATAACTAGGGACCATGTGCAAGATATTACTCACCCTGTCAATCATAACAAAGCACAAAACGAGATGATACAAACTCTTCAAAAGTATTCTCCAAAAGATATGCCCTTTGCAATAGAAGAGGACTTTGATCATATCAAATGGCCCAAGAAAGAAGAATACCAACAACTCCTAGATGAATTCAAAAACAAAGAAATTGGGACAGTGAAGATATTAAAGAAACATGGAGATGACGTACAAATCCACACGTCTCAACAGGAAGTTTTTACAGCAGAAGCCCACCCCCCTCCCTCAACACAATACACCAGGGTTGTCCAAGGAACGACCAAATACAAAGTCAGAAAGTACAAGGAGGGAGACATGGTATGGATGTGGGATACCCAGAAAGGAGAGCGGACTAATGTGAAAGGAAGCACTCAGTCATGGCTCGGACCCTTCAAAGTTGGAATGGAATCAATTAACGACTCATATTATCTATCCACTTTAGAGGGAAGAAGGTGCCCATTACCTATCAGCGGGCACCTCCTCAAACCCCACCAAGGTGGGGGGACCTGATTTCACAGGTAAGTGTAGGTAAGTAGGCATTTTGTATTCGTGTATTATACCATTTTCATTTCATGTTAGTTTGCTTTCACATTTGCATTGTTGATTGTTTTATTTCAGTTTATATATATATCTATGTATGTTGGGGTGGCATTACTGCCCCATTTTGTTACTGAGGCCCCTATCGAGATTGAGCAGATCTGCAGGTTATGCCAAAGATGTTGAGGTTCTCATGCGCTCTACGGTGAGCACATGTCCCTGAGTTGAAGCCAGATGTTATCCCCAAATTTTAGGGATAACTAGGAGATCGTGTCTCGAGGCCTACAGATCCTAGACATGGAGTACCGAGAGCAGGATTGACCTGAGCATGGCCCTGGAGGGCCCATCCTTTTTTTCTTCCATCAGCTTTGTCTTGTCAGCAGCAGCAACATCCATCACCATCGGCTTGGTCTTGTATCAGAAGAGGTTCTTGTTCCATGAGGTAATTGGTCCAGGTATCATGGTATGTGTCACTTTTGATCATTGAAACCTTTAAATATATGCATCTAATTCCTTTTATCTCTAACAACTGCTTGGATCTTACATTAGCCCACTTGACCATGCTTGGGGGAATTGACAGGGTGCCCTAACAAGCCTGTGCCCATAGGTTTTGGTTTGCCACTAGGGAATTTCTGAAGAGCCATCGTCCGCTCCCATCATAGCACCGCTGTTTCATCTTGTCTCCCACTCATTTATCCCATTCCCCTTATCCGGGCATTGGGTTGACCTATTTGTAGGATTGCACCTTATCTCATGGGAAGAAGGGGCTAAAGGCCCAAAAGGTAAAAGCAGCTGATAAAAGACAAAAGCCTAAAATGAAACCTCGAGATGCTTCGCCCAGGGATCCTCGAGAAGGCAATAAAAGCCTCTCAGCAAGAAACTGGAGGGACCCAGAAAATAACAAACAAGATCTAGTCAGAGGATAGGGGTCCCAATCACAAGCCATCCTATTAGGTTCATGGGTACCTAGCAGTATGACATTGCCACCATCTAGTTACCACGCCAGGGCAGTGACCTTTGGTTGCATGGCCAAGGGAAAGGGGGTCTCATCATGAGCCAGCCTTCTCATCTCTGTGAAAGTACTTGTGGGTAACACTGTCAGCTCTGGTCACCATGCCAAGGCAGTGTCCTCCGGTTAGCCCTTGAATAAAAAGAAAAAGAAAATAAAAGAATAAAGCAAGAAAAAGAATAAAGGAAAAAACGGGCTTGGAAAAAAATGCATCCATGACAAGTACAGCTCGCCTTCTACAAAGGCACCCACAAATAACATTATGCATCCTTGACCCTCACTGCACCCACATGTCTGGACATCCCCTAGCCACATCACCTCACTTACATGGCTTGGATGAAATCTTCCTGGAAACTTTCCTTTTCTTGTGGATACTAGCCTAATGGGACGTCTTGTCTTTTTCTCCAATCTTGTATTGTAGGTTTTTGTAATGTCTTTGAGCTATTGATCGATATATTAGGGGTTTTATGCATATGTTTAATAATATTGATGATGAAATGTGATTGACATTGTTGTGATCCCTGTGACTGATAAGCCCATGGAGGGCGTAGCTTTTGATGTGCAGGACCATGCCCGACGGACAGTTACCATTTGGACTGGTACACATGGAGAGATGATCAGTTCGGACCTCCATGGGGCTGAAGAGCCGACCAGATGGATGCTGAGACCCCATCAGGGGGAAAAGACAAGACGGTGGTTGATCAAGGTTTTGCATCGGAGAAGAAGAGGACATTCCATCAGAGGCACTTTGGCAGAGCCCGGCCTAGGGAGATTGACCCACTTCCAGTGAAACGTTTGCCCTGGATGGCCCAGGACATCACCTATGGGCTAATGACGTCATCTTGAGCGTGTGGCAATTTGACAGGGTAGTTGGCGCGTGTGGCATGATGGAGAAGCCCAAAGAGGGCTAACGTTTTGCTCTTTGTTGCTGCATTTTCCCTAAAAAGGGGATAACGTCTCACTTTTTGCTCAATTAGGGTTTTAAAATGAACATTTAATGTAAAACAATATTATTTTGGTATTTTGGCCTTGTCGGCCTTTTTATGACCTAAAAAGTTAAATTAGGTCATTGATACACTATATATTGAGGGTTTTGACTCTCATTTTATCATCAATCATGACTCACTCATTAGTGAGGTTTGATTTTAGCGCCCTATTGGGGTTTTTGGCGCACTTGTTGAGGGAAGACTTTTTTTTGGCATTTATGGTGTTTCTCTTGAAGGAAGGTGTTACAACTAGGGTTTGCATGGTTATTTCTTCATGAATTGTAAGTGTTTTTTCTGCAAAACTTCTTATTGAATGGTTGTAGTTTAAATTTCTTGCACATTACTTATAAATTTTTTGAATCAAAACCCTAGGTGACAAGCACATTTAATTGGTCCTCATCTCATATCCCCTGATAGAGAAATTTTTAGCCATTGAAGAAGGAAGAGAGAGCCTAGCCATAGCTACACTCTCATTTCTTCTTCTCCCCGAGTTAGCCGTACTATCCAGAAGCCAAAGAGAGTGAGACGTCCTTGGCCTAGTTCTTCTACACCTGGGTCGTACCATTCTAGGGTTTGCTGAAAAGGCCTTGCTATAGCAACACCTTGCCTCTTCAAACCCTCATGCTTTCGTTGTCTTTTCTTTATCTTCAGCTAGCCGTTTTGCCAATTTGATCTAAAGAAGGAGGAGAAAGCACGAGGCCTTGCTTTAGCAACACCAGAGTGAGCCTCTCTCCCCTAGGGTTTCGTTTCTGAAGCCCTGTTATTGCAACACTTCAGAACCCTTCCCTCTAGTCTTAGGTCACCCTCCTTCAACTCTTGCGTCCTTCTTATTGACTCCATTAAACCCTAATGCACTGATCTAAGCCTCCAACGTTGAAGTGATTTGATCCAAACACTCTCAAACTTCTTTTAAAACTGAAACCCTAACTACACTAACCCTAACCTACTAACCCTAGAATGCTGACGTCACCCTTGGTTATTTCATCTTGATGCAGCAACGTTTTATTTTATAAGCAATTGAATGGTGTTTAAAGCATTTATTGAATGAGGGATTGATTGGATATATTGATTGCTACATCATTTTGGTATTTATTGGTGGAGTGATATTATTTCATTGTTGTATTGCCAAACATTGACTTCGTCAATATTTATTGTTATAATTGCTTATATGTTGAATTTAGCAGATGATCTTTGATATATGAAGTACTAACCAAGATTTGCACGTATAATTTTCTTGTTGCTTTGTCCCGGACATGTGCTTTTCTTCTTCTTTGGTTACTTCTTATTATTGGCTGTTTAGCCGGATTTTCTGCTCGATGGTGACTTGTGAGGGGGGATTTACACTTTTGCCTTATCATCCTTCACCTTCTCAAAGCTCCAGGTCACCAGTGACGTCTCCCTTAGGCCTTACCACCCAGAATAAAAAGAACCATCCCATTGAGGTGACATTGGGTGGTATTAGTTCCTGTTACGCCAGTTTATCCCTTTATCTTCTGACCTATTGCCCTAAATACAAACTGTGCGATAACAAAACCATCAGTACAAAAAGTCAGGGGATGTTATCCACCTTGGTATATGGAAGATGAAATAAAATGTAGAAAATAAATATTTTCATTTTCATCAATATATCATTTTTTTATAACATGTATAGCCTAAGCTAACATGGATGCATGAATAAATCAATAAGTAACATCAATAAAAAGGAAATACAATCAAATGTAAGCACACAACATGACCTAATACTACCCCACTCTACTCTAAACCTAAGAAGTCAGGTTACTTCTACATAATAGGGTTTGAGAAGTGATCCAATAATGGGTAATGGCAGTCTCCTTCCCTCAAGCGTGAACAAGTAAAAGGAACCTGTTATCCCCACTTTTTAGGGATAACTAGGAGATCATGTCTCGAGGCCCACAGGTCCTAGACATGGAGTACCGAGAGAAGGATTGACCTGAGCATGGCCCTGAAGGGCCCACCTTTTCTTCTTCCATTGTCTTTGTCTTGTCAGTAGCAGCAGCATCCATCACCATCGGCTTGGTCCTGTGTCAGAAGAGGTTCTTGCTCCATGAGGTAATTGGTCCAGGTATCATGGTATGTGTCTCTTTTGATCATTGAAACCTTTAAATATATGCATCTAGTTCCTCTTATCTCTAAGGACTGCTTGGATCTTACATTTGCTCACTTGACCATGTTTGGGAGGATTGACAGGGTGCCCTAGCAAGCCTGTGTCTGTAGGTTTTGGTTTGCCACTAGGGGGATTTCTGAAAACGCCATCGTCCGCTCCCATCATAGCACCACTATTTCATCTTATTTCCCGCTCACTTGTCCGGGCATTGGGTAACCTATTTTCAAGATTGCACCTTATCTCGTGGGAAGTAGGGGCTAAAGGCCCAGAAGGTAAAAGCAAGCTGGTAAAAGATAAAAGCCTAAAAATGAACCTCGAGATGCTTCGCCCCGGGATCCCTGAGAAAGAAATAAAAAGCTTCTCAACAAGAGACAAGAGGGACCCGAAGAAATAATAAAACAAGACCTAATCAGAGGATAGGGGGTCTCATCACGAGCCAACCTATTAGGTCCATGGGTACCTAGCAGTATGACATTGCCACCAGCTGGTTACCACGCCAGGGCAGTGACTCTTGGTTGCTTGGCCAAGGGAAAGGGGGTCTCATCACAAGCCAACCTTCTCATCTCTGCGAAAGTACTTGTGGGTAACGTTGTTAGCTCTGGTCACCATGCCAAGGCAGTGTCCCCTAGTTAGCTTTTGAACAAAAAGAAAATAAAAGAATAAAAGGAATAAAGGTAAGAATGGGCTTGGAAAAAATGCATCCATGACAGGGACAGCTCGCCTTCTACAAAGGCACCCACAAGTAACATCTTTGCACCCTTGGTCGTCATTGCACCTACATGCTTGGACATCCCCTTACCAGACCACCCACTTGCATGGCTTGGAAGAGGTCTTTCTGGGAACTTGCCCTTTTTTGTGGACACTAGCCCAATAGGAAGCCTTGTCCTTTTCCGCAGACTTGTATTGCAAGCTTGTGTAACGTCTTTGAGCTATTGATTGATGTATTAGAGATTTTATGCATGTGTTTAATAATATTAATGATGAAATGTGATTGACATTGCCATGATCCCTGTGACAGATGAGCCCATGGAGGGCGTAGCCTTTGATGTGCAGGACCATACCCGATAGACAGGTACCATTTGGACCGGTACACATGAGGAGATGATCAGTTCGGACCTCCATGGGGCTGAAGAGCCCACCAGATGGATGTTGAGACCCCATCAGGGGGCAGAGACAGGACAGAGGTTGATCAGAGTCTTTGCACCAGAGAAGAAGAGGACGTTCCACCAGAGGCACCCCGGAATAGCTTAGCCTAGGGGGATGAGCCCTTTTCACTGAGACGTTGGCCTTAGAAGGCCTGAGACATCACCTTTGATGACCATGACGTCATCCAGCCTATTGGACATCTTTAGAGGCAGACTAGGCAGCAGTGGCACGTATGGCATGTTGGAGAAGCCCCTGGAGGGCTAACGTTTTGCTCCAAGATGTTTCATTTTCCCTAGAAAGGGCTAGTGCCTCCCTTAGAGGGGATTTTACTCTCTTTTCTGCTTATTTAGGGTTTTTATTTGACAATTTAATGTAAAACAATATGATTTTGATAATTTGGCCTTGTCGGCCTTTTACCTGACCTAAAATGTAAAATTAGGTCAAGGTTTTGTATAAATGAGAGATTTTCACTCTCATTTTAGGATCACAACTTACTCACTCATTAGTGAGGTCTGAAATTAGCGCCCTATATTGGGTTATTGGATAATTGGGTGATGCGCACTTGTTGAAGGAAGGCTATTTTGGCATATTTTGGTTTCTCTCTTGAAGGAAGGTGTTACAACTAGGGTTTGCACATTTATTTCTTGGTGAATTGTAAGTATTTTTCTGCAAAACTTCTTGAATGAATGGTTGTAGTTTAATTTATTGCATGTATTTATGATTATTGTTGAACAAAAACCCTAAGTGACAAGCACACAAGTAGGTCCTTGTCTCATGTCCCCTGATAGAGAGATTTTCAGCCATTGAAGAGGAAAAAGAGAGCCTAGCCGTAGCTACACTCCTTTCTCCTTTTCTCCCTTTGCTAGTCATACCTGTTTGAGATCAAGAAGAAGAAGACGTCCCACGCCTAGGTTATCGACACTTAGGGTCGTTTTCTTCTAGGGTTTGATGATAGAGCCTTGTTGTAGCAACACTCTCCCTCATTTGACTCTCGTCTTGACTTTATCTTTCATGCTAGCCATTTTTCCCATCTAAGGAAGGAGGAGAGAGCACGAGGCCTTGCCATAGCAACACCGGAGTGAGCCTCTCTCCCCTAGGGTTTTGTCTCTGAGGCCCTACCATAGTAGCACTTCAAAGCTCTTCCCTCCAATCCTTAGCCGTCCTCCTTCAACCTGTGCATCTTTCACTTTTGACTCCATTAAACCCTAAGGCACTAATCTAGAAGTACTCCAACATTGAAGTGAAATTGGTCAAACAACTCTCAAACTCTTTGAATTCTAAACCCTAACTACACTAACCCTAGCTCTAGCTAACCCTACTAACCCTGAGTTGCTGACGTCATCCTTGGTTATTACATCTTAATGCAAGAACATTTTACTTTATGAGCAATTGAATGGTAGTTAAGGGCATTAATTAAGTCAAGTATTGATTTATTGCATTGAATGCCATATCGTTCTAGTATTTATCAGTGAAGTGACATTATCTTTCAGTGCTATTTTGTAAACATTGACTTCGTCAACATTTACTTTCAAATTTCTTATATTGAATATCAGATAGTCTTTGATATATATGAAGTACTAACCAGAGCCTGCATATATCAGTTTATTGTTGCTTTGTTCTCGGGCAGGGATTCTACTTGGTTATCTTTGTTGGCTATAAGTCGGACTATCTGTTTTGGTGGTGATCTGTGAAGGGGGAAACTTGTCATTGTCTAATTATACTTTAGCCTCTTCAAAACCCCAGGTCACCGGGGACGTCTCCCCTGAGCCTCACCTCCCTAAAGAGAAAGAACCTTCCCATCGTGGTGACATTGGGTGGGATAGATTCCTGTTATGCCAATTTGGCCCTCTACTTTATAGCCTTTCTTCCTAGCTACAAACTGTGCGATAACAAAACCAACTGCAGACTCTTCTCAATCTTGTAAAGGTCGTACCATAAACAATCAAACTCCTTGCACATATTTGGCTTTCCCTTTCTTTTGTCCCGCATAAACACCAAACTTGTTGAAAATCTTCCCTCCTTGACTTAGGATCAATTACTTCATTATCACCTCGTGTATTCCTTTCTAACGCAAGGGGATATGATTTAAGGTAGGGTTCCTTCATTACACAAAGGTAGGGTTCCTTTCTAATGCTTTTTTTATCATCATTACAAAAAGGTGGTAGGGTTCCTTCATTACCTTGATTTAAAATTGTAAGAGACCCCGAATCTTTACCTTCATACTTCATGAGTTCTTCTTTGTAATCTTCTCTCTTCTGCAATACTATGTCATCAACATCATCAATACTATCTTCCTGCACAAAGGGAAGGATGGCCAAGTCTTGAGAAGCATCAGGATCAAGATGGGAATCTATTAACCCTTTGCAATTCTAATAAGGTTTGTCACAACCATCTTTCCTATCTAATCTTGCACATATCTCCTTTCCTTCAAATTCATTTTCACTCCAACCATCTCTATTTCTAGGATCTTCCACATGGTTCCTAGTCACAGGATGGTTATATAAAGTAACATAGCTCCTATCTCCAATTGGGATGGTTGCATAGGATAAATCCATCTGGAGACTACCACCCAAACTTTCAACCCATTTCCGAGACAATAGCATACCCCAAGAATCGGGCACATCAATGACTATAACATCCATTGAAATGGAAACCTCGGGATAAATAGCAAGGCATACCTTAAGGTCTTTAATCACACTACAAACCTTGACAGCTTTGGAATCAATTCTACAAACATTCCTATATAAGGTCTTTTAATTCAAACCTAATTGATTCAGGACTTTCAAAGACATCACATTAGCAGAAGCCCTAGAATCAAGCATACAATCGTGAAGTAATAGATCATTTACTACCAAAGAGATGAAAAAAGGTGTGTGTTCCTCCTTACTTCGGTCATAATGCATGTCTTGTAATAGTACAAGAGGATCCTCAAACTCTTCTTGGATACCTAAGAATCTTTTAACATTGTCCCTTAAAGAAGGAATCTTCATTATCTCAGTGAGAGGGACAAGTACATTAACCTTTGCCAAGACACTAGCCATATCAATATTCAAATCTATATTATCATTCTTGGACAAATTGATTGAGGGGGAGTGTTAGCATCCAATGGTAAAGGAGATCTTGTTTGAAAAGATTTGGGATCACTAGTAGAGATCTTAGGTGCCTTCTTTCTTCTAGAATAAGTCAAGTACTCTATCTTCCTAAGCCTTTCCCTAGATTCCTCATCCATTTGACTTAGAATTATAACCTAGCCTTCCTAGCCTTCCAAGCAACTTCTTGTTTCCTTTGCTCAAGTTGTTACAAGGGGACATTGTAGTATTCTTGAGATGATACGGTGTAAATGGGGTCCAATGTATCAATAAAATTCATGTGTTCACAATTGTTAGGGTCCTCATTATTACCATTATTATGAATTCTAGGAAATTCATATTCCCAATGAGAATCACCACAAGACAAACACCAAGGGCCATCTTCTTGATTAATCACATTAGTAGGCGTTGTTATCCATCAAAGTTGCACTGAGATGGACTTCCAGCGAGCCGCCAAAGTTTGAACATTATTTGTTCAAAATTCAGAGTTCAGAAGTTCAGCTGGTCAAAAAGACCACCCTGTTACTCTACATTTTCCATAAAAAATTGTAATAAGAGGTGTTTGCATGATGAACTTGTAAAAGGTCTTAGCCACCTTAAGTCCTAAGCGTGAGTTATACTCTGGAGTGTTTTTTCACTTACTAATTATATTTTGCCGTTTTCAGGCGGTTTATAATTTATGAGTTTTTCACTCAATCCTCCAAAGCTGGAGTATATGCTCATGGTTAGGCTTGAGCATGGATCTAAGCCTAGTGTCTGATGTATATTACCATGCTAAACATCCTCATAGAGTCTTGTTATCGCACGGTTTGTAGGAAAGGTTGAAAAGCTTGAGTCAAGGGTAAAACCGTGGTAACAGGAGCTTCCCCACCCAATGTCACCTCAATGGGGAGCTCTTTCTATTT
>WSFP011561162.1:0-11025 GCA_009831015.1 Picea engelmannii
ATTAAAATAATTATGTTCTATAGCTCTATACAAGGCTAAAGACATCACTATAAACAAAGAATGGACTAATGTTCTCCAACAAGTTCATAAAAAATGCATGGAAAACATAAATTTTTATTTTAAAAGTGATGTGGAGACATAATCAAATAGTGAGAGACCTAGTGAAACATTGGTACATGGATTCATAGAGTCATAATGCATCCATGATTTGCAAGACAAGACCATTGAAGTCACACATGCTGAAGGAAAACGTCCACTTAGAATATTCGTGGACAAATACATAGAAGATATGAACTTTCCAACCCTATTTTATGGGAATCCGCGTGATGATGACATTGTAAAAATATTTAGTTACCAAAAAATATTGAAATAGGAATTGCTACATGCTAGCGATGATTTCTCATATCACACAAAAAATGTGTTCTTCAAAATGGTGCGAACAATAATCGAAAAAGTGCTTTCTTGCATGTGGATACAAATAAGAAAGGGACAAATACAAGGTAGAAATTTACTGGACAAATATGTGAAGTACAAACCAAATTTGGAAAAGATACTTAAATATTATATTGGATACATATATTTCAAGAATATTCACATTTTTCCCGATTACTTGCAACATATTAAGAAAAATGTATTTGCAATGATATGACAGCTGGGGCCTTAGACATTTTTCGTCAAATTCACAAGTGCATACCATCAGTGGCATAAATTGGTCTATGCATTGACTGATCTATATAGGAATAGAGAAAATGGAAAGAAATGTGAAACATTGGAAGATAAGGACATTGATTACATGATAAGAAAGAACCTAGTGACTTGTAGTCATTACTATAGACATAAAATCAATGCTTTGAAGCAATTGATATTTCATGACAAAAGATTTTTTGGAAAAGTATCAGACTGCTACTTTGTGACAAATTTTCATAAT
Organism: Picea engelmannii; assembly: GCA_009831015.1. Taxonomy (NCBI): domain Eukaryota; kingdom Viridiplantae; phylum Streptophyta; class Pinopsida; order Pinales; family Pinaceae; genus Picea; species Picea engelmannii. The sequence goes on from WSFP011561162.1 coordinate 929, forward strand.
AGAGGAAGTGATCATGAACATGGGTTGTTGTGGATAGAAGATGCACCGATATATGGAAAGGATAGTGATTCAGAAATTGTGAATTTTTTGGGAAAGTACATAACCTGCAACACAAATCATCTGCATCCATATCTTGCCAAATTGCATAGGCATTCACATATAAGAAGCTGTAAGTAATGAAAGTGTTCACATTGTTGATACAACTTCCCTATGCGACCAATGATAATGACAATGATTCTTAAACCAATTAATTTATTAGAGAAAGCTCTCGACGGAAAGTCAAAGTGCATGTTTGCATCACTAGACCAAAAAAACTATGACATTTTAATTATATTCGAAGACTTCTTGATTCAAATGGGAGTAGCAGAGGATGAGTGTTTGTGCCTAATATAATGCACTCTACAACAATCGACGATTTTCCTAAAATGAAAACCTTCACATATTTGGATCAACGATTTTGCAAAAAACATGCCAAATGTTTGTAATGCAAACACCGATGCACAATTTGTATTGAATGCATATGCAACAATATCATGTTGTAGTTCATATATGACTAAAGTTGAAAAATATATGAGAAATGAATTTAGAAGGATACACAACGAGAATGAAAAAAGAAAAATTGATTTTATGCAAATGATACGTACGCTTGGAAATACATTGCTCAATCTTCAATAAATGTCCACCCAACAAGAAGTTCATATTGTGCTTTCTCTACCACTAAATAATAGTTCAAGTGGGTTTATCTTTATAAACACATCTCCAATAGATCAACACACATTTTTCCTTAATCCAACCTTTTTATTAAAACAAGAACCTGACAACGTAGAAGATGCAATGTGCCATTCTATTATTCATTACTACATTGAATGACCACATGATATTAAGAATATCTATCTTGTTGAGTTTGTCTCCAAGTATAGAAAAAATGGTACAAACATATCGAAAAGGAAAAAATCAAATGCAATACGATTAGGCAAATATAAAAAATACATTGACTATGCAAATTTGTGTAGAGAGAAACTATTGCTATGTCCCATTCGAAAAAAGTGAACATACATTAAAACATACTTGGCCTACATGGCAATCTGCTTATTGTTTTCACGAAACTACAATACAAGCCAATGAAGCTAACTTTACATACAATATCAATCCAACATGGGGCGATATGGAAAGTGCTATATAACAAGTAGACAATGATCTTCTTGAAATTGATAGTACATTGACCAAACAAGGAACACGCACGGTTCACAGGGAACAATACGATTTGCAAGTAGACATGCAACGCGTTGAAGGAAAAAATATCAAAAGATCAATTAATCTTGGATTCCAAGTCGCAAGAAATCCATTTTTTCTTGAGAATAGAGAATATAACCTACTTAGAAGAATTTTGAATAGAGAACAATAAGAAAGTGTCAAAGACATTTCCCTAAAGAAATTAAGGGACATGCACACAACATTGTACTTATTTCTTATGGGTGCAACAAGAATAGGGAAAACCTTCAAAACAAAAATGATATTCCAAATTCTTATATGAATACACGATGTAGATAACACAATGGATCCTTTGAAACCAAAGGGATTGATACTGACATACACAGGTAAAACTGCTTACAATGCAGGTGGAACAACAATCCATTCTGCATTTCTAATGTCTTTCAACAAGTCCCAGTTCATTCCACTTAGAAAAGAAATGTTAGACATGTTATCAAATATTTTTTAGGAACTACAATTTGTCCTCATTGATGAAGCTTCTTTGGTTAGGAGACGTTTCCTATTTTCCATTGATAATCGACTAAGATGCATACAATGTGTACAAATAAAGTACTTTGGAAACATACATATGGTATTTTGCGGTGATATTTATTAATCACATCCCATACATGATTCCCTGATATTTGAGCACCTTACCATGAACATGCAAATAATAGCATATGACTTTTGGAGAGATAGCATAAAGTGCTATGAATTGCATAGTACAATGCGGAAAACAAATGAAAAGTTTATTGCAATTCTGAATAAGATCCAGACAAATAGCCAAACAAGAAAATATCTAGAATATAGCAATATGAATTGCACCCGACCTGCTCCAAATGATCCAACATTCCCTTACCTATTTTACAAAAACAAAGATTCTGGATTGCATAACAAGTCTATGTTATTTATTATGCCTGGAAACAAACTTTTAATCACTATAATTAATGAAGAGGAAGATGACTGTGGTAGTGTGTGATACCATGAACATACTGTAAAAAAATTTCCTTTGCAACTTGTCTTAAAATTAAACATGATTGTTGAAATATATGCATGTAAATATGATCCACAAGATGGTTTAGTGAATGTTGCAGATGGAATAATCAAAGCATACACCAAAAATGATAAAGCTGATGTTTTATGGATAAATTTCTATGATCCACATATTGGACATTGCCAAGTTACTAGGTTAGTTTCTTTATATAACATAGCCATTTTGCCTAAGTGGATACCCATGTTGCACATAGCAAAACCAATATCCACAAAAACAAATACAGGTCATTTGAAAATCCATAAACAATTCCCAATTCAACTTGCATGTGCATGTACAATACACAAATCATAGGGTCTAACCCTGGACAATGTTGCATTTGATCCTGCTGGAGTGTGAAGACATGGATTAGTGCATACAACATTGTCTCGTGTAAGAAACAAAAAGTCTTTGTATATTCTAAATGATTTGAAAATGGATAACTTCAAAGTTAAAAAAAATGTTATCACCGAGATGAAACATTTGTGCAACGATGCAAACTAGAATCTAGAATATGATTTGCAGCTTGTACAATTGGAGTCGTGCATTTCAATTATTTCACTAAACACACATAGTTTGCATGCACATATTAACAACATAGTCAATGACTATGATACAATGAAATATGATATTTTGTGCATTCAAGAAACATATATGATGTTTTCGATGAAAAATTAACATTTTCCAAGTTTCAATTGCGTATCAAATTGTGATAAACATGGGGTGATGATACTAGTCAAAAAACATCTATCAATATTGGAACAGATGCATTTTGAAGAACTAAATGTGGAGGTTCTCGTAGCAAGAGTAATAGTCAAAGGATTTCATATTGCAATTATGCATATCTATGCAGCGCGATCTACAATTTTGACTAGCATAGTGAATGTGATTGCTAAAACATTGTGCAATTTTCATTCGAACGAAATCATAGTCATTCTAGGAGACTTCAATATTGACGTGTCTCAATGCAATGACAAAACACAAAAAAAATGGAAAATTACATGTATAGTCACAATCTTTGTTTCTGGTAAAAAAACAAAACATATACAAAGAACGTTAATTTATCATGTCTGGTCAAAAGCAAACAACGAACAATCCACATTTTTTATATTGAATACATATTGGAGTGATCATGATACAATTTGTTTTCTACTTTCAATCTGAAATGCATGTAAATCATAGTAAACATTGGAATATTGAATTAAATGGACATCAGAATACATATTGGCATATTTCCATATTTGTTTTTACATATTCACAAATTTGTATTTCCCTCCTACTGAACCAAAGAATGTTTTCATATTCTTGTTACATATTTAGAGACTTCTTATTTATGTGTTGAATCAATAAATTGTGTTGGACATGACAAGCAATTGGTATAACACATATTATGATCGTAGATAAAATAGAATATCAACAATTTGCATTGCGTTTGCATCTCGCTGACATCCATTTGCATCGTTATTTGTGTTGTTCTATGTACAATACATTGAAACAATCACCAATAATTAAAAAGAAAATAGGGCAAAAAAAGAAACATGGAGCAAGAATTGGAAAGGTACATATTTCTAATTTTATCTGTATACTATTGATTTGCTTTTCATTTGTTATTTGTTAATATTGTATATTTCATGTTGTTTTGACATAAAGGTTCATTTTCATGTTCATTTCATTTCATGCACTGCTTTCACATCAAAATGAAATAGAACAAATGTAGGAGAGAAAGAAGTTACAAGCAGTACAGGAGAAGAAACTCATGAACAATGTCTAAAGAAGAGGTGTTCCGGTAACAATAACACAACAAACACATTTTTTTCCATAAATTATATACATATGTAGTAATATATATTCATAGTGCATGGTAGTGTATATAATCCAAAGTGCATATTACACTTGTGGCTATCCTATCCCTAGCAGGTTGAAAATCCAGGGTTTGTCAAGATTCAATAAAAAAAACTCCAATGCATTTGCATATTCAATGTTTAGTGGCACACTGAACAACTTGTCACTCGAGACAAGCTGAGAATCACATAGATCACTTGGTTTTCTGTTAGATGCAAATGCCCAGTGTATTCAAGAAATATTCTTAGACTTGTATCAATTGGTTGATAATCCATTAACGCAGTAATAAATAGAAATCATTAAAATAGATATCCATTTAATTGAGAAAATATACATTTGATTGCAAAAGGAAACAACACTTTGTATTATTTTCATTTTATATGAACGATAAATATAAAGGCAGACTAATACATTTCATAGAACTATATTATGTACTCTGCTTATTTCAATAATGGTTGCATTACTCTGTGCCATGGACTCTGTCTTGTTAATATGTGATCATCCTATCGTTTGACGCTTATCTGTCAAACCATAATAATTGTTACGAACAATATGATATTATTTGTTTATATATGGTCATATTATTGCTTGACACAATGACTAGTATAGAGGAGCAAGAAGACAAATCGAGGATAGTGTTGATGCCTGGTCTACGATGGTTTATTTTTCCACACATATTGCACCATGTTATAGCCTTCTAACAATAACATTCGGTGCGTAACACGCCTCCAACACTATTAGCTTGTTCATCCTTGACTCAACTGGTACTGTGATTTCAAAAAATGCTATGTTAAATTGTGAGAGGTGAGAGTTCTAAATGTGACTAGGTTGGATACACACACATTGCTTGAGTAAGTGAAAATCATTTGCCTTGGTTGTGGTTGTAGCCTGACACAACCTTTCCAATTAGTAGAGTCATCCTGGAGGTGACAACTGGATTTGGTCTACATTTGTTCGAGCTCTCGAACTTTCTCTTCTTGTGCTTGCTCTAGACCGATGAAGGGTAGACGTAATTCATCTTGCAGCCGAGAAGTCCAAGCACTAACTAGGCCAAGTCCTACAACTAGAACTTATCCTAGTTACTCAGGCACTTCTAAATGATTAGCACAGAGTAATCACTCCAATGTCTAGGACCACTTTCATCCTCATGTATGTTTCAGCTTAGTTGATAATGAGGAAGACCTGTGATCCAAATTGGATCATCAACCAATTGTTTTTGTAAAAATTGTAATAAACTTGTAATTTATTTTCCTATTTGTCTTTTTGGAAAAAATTGGAAGCAGAAACGAACCATTGTGATGGTTGGCCTTCCACGGGCATCCCATTAAAAATGAGGGATGTAGTGAAGAAGGACAGAAACATAGGGAGACAAAGAGAACTTGGGAAAATTGCAGAGATGAGAGCTCGAAGAGTGCAGCCTACTTGAACATCGATGGATGAATGAGTTGAGGAGCCTGTCCACAATGAGCGAAGGCATCTCCGAGCTCTGACAATATGCATTTCTTTTTGTGAGTAACAATGCATGAGTGTTTTGGGAATACATAGCTCATCCGTTGTAATGAATTTATTGAGAAAAATAAATCTCTATTGTTTATAGTGTGTGGGTGAAATCTACTTTGTGAGGTATATTGTGGTTCTAGTTTGAGTTTTATTGCTTGAAATTTATGTTCTGGTCAATAGATTCAAGGTTCATTATCTCAATCTTCTCTTAGTTGTGTTTTTTCTTGTTGATTGAGGTTACACTAACCCACGAATTGTATTCCCTCTTCTAGGTGTTTTATTTTATTGTTGGGCTAATTTCCTTCTACTTGGAAAAATTTATACCCCTTTGGGTGTTTTTCTTAGTGTTGGGAATCTCAACTGAGAAGCTGGTTGGAGTTAATCATTGCTGGGTCATTTTTATTTAGCTAGGCATTTTCCCTTTTCCCCGGGTCATTTTTCTATGATGATGGGTGTCTAAACTCGCCCTAGGTTGTTTTTCTCTTATTTCAGATGTTTAAACTTGCCCCAAGTCATTTTTCTCTGAAGTCGAATGTCTAAATTCGCCCATAGTATTTTTTATCTCATGACGAGTGCTTAAAATCACCCTGGATGTTTTTCTCCATTGTTGAGGTACTAAATTCATCCAAACAATGTTTTCTTCACTGGTTTTTTTTGTGACTAGCGGAATAAACAACTAGTATGGAATGTACTCGCGTGAGATGTGATTGTGTTATCCGAATTCTACCACTATAATCTTCAGGTGTGCCCACGATGCCCCATATGCGACACACAAAGTAAGCCAAGGTTTCAAACTAGTGACTTCACATAATAGAGTGCCTTAACGATCCACTCCATCACTGAATTCCCTACACCCCGAGGGATTCTTCACTGTTGTTTGAATTATTTTTCTCCCTCGAAATTTTTCTCCATTGTTGGATGATTAAATCCATTCACTCAAAATTTTCTTCATTGTTAGCCTTGGACAACTTAGTTGGTATTGTTCTAGCGAACACAAGAAATGAAAACCATGTAGTAAATAAACCAAAGAACAAAGAAAAAAATAAAAATTCCAAAAAGACTTTGTGTTAATGAAATAGACATGCCATAAGCCCACCGTTTATGGATCATATGGTATCATAGAAGGTTCTCCGAGAACCTTGCAAAATTTTCCATGGGAAAATCCCTGAACATGGAGAAGCTAGAAGAGTTGAGAGACTTCAACAGGAAAATTCAAGAGGAAAGTCAATATTGGAGGTAGAGAGTATATGAGTTGGAGAAAGAGCTTTCCAAGTGTCAGGACTCCTTCACCACCATGAGGGAATAATTAGACAGGAGGAGATTGTATCTCTTGTAGTTGGGGGAGAAATTCATTGAGATCAATAATTGGCAAGAGGAGAGGTTCAACAAGGTCACTTATCAACTATACCATGACTTGGCAGTGAAGGAAAAGGCCTTGAGAAGATAGAATTAATTGTCCAAGAGACCAATGAAGCCCCTTCCATTTTTACTATCGAAGCTAGTACCATGATAGATGAAAACATAATAACTCACTTTCCAATACCCTTGGTGACTTTGAGAAGCACACTAGAGGCATTGGTTCCAAGCTTATTAGGAAAATGGGCTATGATGTCCAAGGGATAGGAAAGGAAGGACACGGGATTTTGATTCCAAATGTATCTCAACAAAGGCCCAAGCATGAAGGCCTAGGATTCAATGGACAAGAAGACAACACAAGTGCAACTCAAACCACTTTCGTCGAGAAAAGAGGAACCAAAAAATAATCCATGTGCAACAAGCCACTCAAATATCCTTGTATAAGATTGAAAGAGGGAAACAAAGAGATGATTCCACCATCCATATTTTCTCCAACTCTTGGGGGACCAAATAACCAAGCTAGCAAGTATCATAAAAAACTGAAGAGGTATGGCATAGTATGTTTATGTTGCAATAAAAGAGGAGATAAGGCTAACGATTGTTGGCACTCTAGAAGACCAAGCAAACCATGCATGAACTATTTATAGTATTGCATATTGACTGGACAATGGGAGGCTAAATGTTGGAGGCTTCACTTAGAACTTCATCCCAAGAACCAGGAAAATAAGAAGAAATATTGGAGAGTGAAGGTCAAGGGGAAAGAGGACCTATTGGAACTTTCATCCCAAGGAGAAATGGTTTTCCAATGACCTATTGCAGCAATGAATGTCATCCAAAACCATGAGAAGGACATCAGGGATATGCCAAAGGTATCCCCTACTCAACTTTTATATTCCATCCTACAACATAGGCATCATTTCTTTGAGATTTTCTAGAGTTTGCTTGATGATAGGAGAAGAAGAAAATTGAGGGAGTTGAAGATTTTGGGGACCAAAATCTTGTAAATGGGGAGGTGTGATTCTAATTGGATCCTCACCCAAAACATTTTGTAAAAATTGTAATAAACTTGTAATTATTTTATTTTCCCATTTGTCTTTTTGGAAAAAATTGGAAGCGGAAACAAACCATTGTGATGGTTGTCCTTCCAAAGGCGTCCCATTAAAAATGAGGGTTGTAGTGAAGAAGGACAAAATTGGAGGGAGATAAGGAGAAATTGGGATTTTTGTAGAGATGAGAGCTCAAAGAGTGCATCATGCTTGAAGATCGGTGGATGAAGGAGTTGTGGAGCCTGTCCATGATGAGCAAAGGAATCTATGATCCATGGCACTGTGCATTAATTTTCATGAGAAACAATGCATGATTGTTTTGGGCATGCATAGCTCGCGTCCCATTGTAATGAATTTCCTAAGAAAAATAAGTCTCTATTGTTTATACTATGTGGGTGAAATTTACTTTGTGAGGTATATTATGGTTCTGGTTTAAGTTTTATTGCTTGAAATTTATATTCTGGTTAATAGATGCAAGCTTCATTAGTTCAATCCTATATGATCTATGTCTTGTCTTGTTGGACGAGGTTCCACTCACCCATGAATTGTATTCCCTCTTCTGGGTGTTTTATTTTATTACTGGGCTAATTTCCTTCTACCTAGGAAAATGTATACCCCTTTGGGAATTTTTCTTAGTGTTGGGCATCCCAATTGAGAATATGGTTGGATTTAATAATTTTTGGGTCATTTTTCTTTAGTTGGGCGTCTTCCCTTAGCCCCTGTGTCATTTTTCTTTGATGATGGGTGTCTAAACTTGCCCCAGGTCATTTTTTTTTTATGTTGGGTGTCTAAACTCACCCCAGGTCCTTTTTCTTTGATGTTGGATGTCTAAATTATCCCTTAGTCATTTTTATCTCATGATGAGTGCTTAAAATCACCCTGGATGTTTTTCTCCATTGTTGAGCTGCTAAATTCATCCAAAGAACGTTGTATTCACCGTTGTTTGAATTAATTCACTCCCTCTACATTTTTCTCCACTATTGGATGATTAAATTCGTCCACTCAACATTTTATTCATTGTTGGTCTTGGAAAACTTAGTTGGTATTGGTCTAGTGACCACAAGTAATGAAAACCATGCAGTAAATAACCCAAAGAACATAGATCAAAATATAAATTTCATAAAGAATCTATGTTGATGAAACAGAGAGGCCATAGACCCATTGTTTATGGATCAACATGGAAAAATACAACCGATAGAGGGGATAGTTTGCAGAATGGGCCAGTTAGGTTCAACAAAGGTTTTGATCCATGGTAGCATGCACAAAAGATGTTGGATTAGAGAGCCAACATATCGCAAGAGCTTTGAAGCACAGTTCAAGAAACTATTTGACGATGCTACACATTTTTCTCATGAATTGTAGGCTGGGTCCCTTTCCCAACAGTTTCATTCTCAACATCAACTGACATGAGAATGAAACCTTGGGACTGCAATCTTTCTACATGGACTACAAATTGTACAAAATCACATGTATGTTAGGAGAAGCCATGGATGTGGGGACTTTGTGGTGGAACTAGAATTCCTGGGATAAATAGACTTGGTGACTGAATGGATGTTGGAACTACTCAATTGACAGTTTATGGGAGTTCCAATTGTGGAGATGGAGGTTGGCTCCGAATAATATGGTCCTAATAAGTTATATAAATGGCTAGGAAGATGATCTAAAATTGGTGTCATGATGTTCCCGTTTTCCAACTGGATTCATGTGTCAGTGTTCCTATACCGATACATTGCAATTTAGTTCTAGGATCCTTTAATGTTGTGTGTAACATCAATAATTCACTGTATTTTTATGGCCCTTACATAGTGTGACATCATAACTTTTCCTGTCCATTGCACCTGTGTGATCTGGTTGAATTGGATTGCTTGATGCTTTGGTGCTGCAAAACGCCATGTAGCCTATATAGCCCTTGGGTCACTCATGCGAGCATGTAATCGTGTCTAGTGTCCTATGTGTTTCCCATAACTTCACATGTTGGATGATATCTATGAAATATACCAACCTATCAATTTGTCTTGTTCTCCTGTGTGACTAGAGTAGGTCCTATCCTACTAATGGATCTGCAATTATAC
>WSFP011561191.1:0-11024 GCA_009831015.1 Picea engelmannii
CTTCTTCAATTCTTTTATCTTCTTCTATTTGAACCTTCAATTTTGTGATCATTTGTTCTAGTTCTTGAGTGTATTTTTTCTTATCTAGTTCTGCTTGTAGTTTCTTGTTTTTCTTCTTTTCTCTTCTGATAACTTCTATGGCAATCATTAATTATTCTTGGAAGTCAACTTTTGCCTCTTCAATTTCTTCTTCATATGATTCCTCATATTCTTCTTCAGAGTCTTCTTTATCAGAGTCTTATACTGCCATGAATAGAACTCTCCCTGTTTCACTGTCACTGACTTCATCTTCATCTAATGATGAGATGTCTTCTTTGGTGCAAAAGTTTTTCTTGAAAAATTTCTTTGTAGTTCTTTTACCTTTATATGTTTGTCTGCCTTTTGAGTAACCTTCATCATTTCTCTTTTTCTTATGAGGACATTTGTTAGGAAAATGACCAATACCATCACAATTAAAAAAAATTAAAGGAAGCTTACCTTTGCACTTACCGTTGGTTCCCTTGTTCAGTCTTTTGATGAAGTTGGCCACTTCTTCATCATCTTCTGAGACATCGCTACTGCTGCTATATTCTTCTTGTTCCTTTTTCTTTTGCTTTGATCTTTTGGATGCTTTGAAGGTTGCTTCTTTTACATCTAGATTTTCCTATTTACTTCTCATCTCATATGCTATGAAGATTCCATGTAGTTCGTCCATGCTTATTGAGTTTAGATCCGATATTTCTTCTAGTGCTGATATCTTAGGGTTGAATCTTATAGGAAGAGATCTTAGTACCTTTTGAACAATTATAGATTGTTCGATTTCTTCTTCCAATCCTATGATTGCATTCACTGTTTCATCGACTCATAAAAAGTAGGCTGTGATATCTTTATCTTCCTTCATTTTTAGTTGTTCGAACTGACCTCTGTAAGTTTGAAGCTTTGCTACTTTGGCTTTTGAATATCCTTCATAAATATTTCGAAGCTTGTCTCAAATCTCTTTAGCAGATTTACAATGTGCAACTTTGGTGAATCTCGTATCATTGAGACCATTCAAAAGTGCATTTATGGATTTGGAATTATTCTCACCGAGTTTCACTGCTTTGTCATTTGTTGGTGGAACTGCGGGTGCTATGTATCCATCTACAATTGATTGCCAAACTTGAAATCCTTGTGCCTGTATATATGTCTTCATCCTTATGCTCCAAAAAGCATACTTCTATCCATCAAACTGTGGTATTCCATTTTTATACAAGTTGGTACTCTCCATGATCTACCTTTCAGTGGTTAAACTGATTTCTGAAGGAACCGGCTCTGATACCAATTGTTGGATTACTGAGAGGGGGGGTGGATCAGTAATAGCGTAATTATAATCCTTTTTCTTCAAATGTTATATCAATGTAGAATTATTATCCAATAATGAGTAGTAAGAAATAAACAATCACACACATACACAGTACACCAGTGTTTTACGTGGAAACCCAAATCGTGAGAAAACCATTGAATGTTTTTTCTTATATGTCTTGAAGAATTACATTCATTGAAAGTGTAGTGTCCCCAAGGCCGAGCCCCGTTACAGATCATGATATATGCAATGAATTGTAAATGTGTTCTATAGGCTGGTGAGCCAAGTTTTGTATAAGCTGGAAGGCTTATGTGTTTGTTAGGCCAGGAAGCCTAAGTGTTTGAGGGACAGGAGCCTGTTGTTGTACTTGTATGTATGCAGAATAATCAATAAAATATAAACACCACTTGGTGCAGACCAACCACGATGAATGAGTGAAGGGGGACTGAGCGTCCACAGAGTGGGCAAGGGATTAGGGGCTGGAAGGTGGAAAAAGGGGCTAAGTGTTGAGCCTAGGGGCTAAGCCTAGGGGCTTAGGCCTAGAATAATATTTTAATATTATTTCCTAAAAATCCATGTGCATATTATTTTATCCTAAGTTCCTAGCAAAAAGGAAAGGTGTGTACAGGGAGGCATGTGGATGGAACGCATGCAGTTCCCAGGGTGACAAATGTCCACCCTAACACATGCAAATAAAAAAAAGAAAGGAACAGCCGTGGGGGGGGGATCTCTCACATTCCAATTCGACCCGACTACCCTGAGCAGGAGCTGTAGGAGCCAGTCTACAAGAGACCTTGTGTATGTCTATTACAGAGAGGAAGCCTGTGTTGGGTGTTGAAGAATGCGTGTTTACCCTTGTTCAGAGCTGTCGAGTCTGTCCGTGAGAGAAAACTAGTGTGTGTGTTCCCTGAACGAAATGTCCATGTCAATTTTGGGGAAGAGTCTCTGTTTGCACAGGAAAAGCTGAGCGAGCTTGTGCGTGGAGCCCTATTCTGAAATCTTGACTGTGAGAACATCCTGTGACTGCTGAACCGGTTCTTGGGAAGCCTGTGTCCATTTTCCCTGTGTTTGTTGTGGCACGCAGTTCTGGACTTTGTGAGGCTTGTTGGCCTGTGAGCGACTCCCTCCAGGTGAGAGAGTGCGTAGAGGAAGGAGAGAGATCTTGGAAGGAACCCTGTAGCTGCCACAGAAACCAGAGAATTCTGGTCCGGTCTGTTCCTGTATCCTAAGGTAAGGGAGACTGGCAGCCGAAGGACTGTCCAGGTGACAGAGAAGGTGCACTCTCTTGGGGTGGAACAGGCATGTGGGGAATGAGGGTCTGTGGGCAGTGAGCGTGGGAGATTCCTGGGAGAGCATTCTTCCTGGTGGTTATGTGTGACTGAATTCCCTGTAACCTCAGCCTGAGTCTAGATTCCTTGCCCTGGGGTGGAGCTCAGTCCCAGCTCGGGGGTGACCCACTGTTGAGTTGAGGAGCAGTGCGGTCTATGGCTGGGAGGTTCGTGGAAGGCCTGCATTTGGTTGGTGGATTTCTCCACTGTCACAAGATAAGTGTTTAATTATATTTTTACCACATTTTATCATGACTGTATTGGATCTGTTATCATGTTTTCCGCTGTGTATATGAATCAGTATGAAGTACTATTAATTGTTAATTATGGCAATAATTCATATGAATACTCTGTGTAGAATGTGTTTACTTGCTCAAATAGATCTGGAGTATATACTGGACTATATGTGTTGAGTCAAAAAGGGTGTACAGATTGTTACATAGTGCGTTAAAATCCTTGGTGAGCAAAAAGGTCCACTACAATTTGGTATCAGAGCCAAGGTTTCGACACTGAGCCTAGATGGGCTAGTGGAGCAGTCTTTGGACTGAGAATGCGAGGGGAAATTGAGTTGGGAGGACCAATTTCGGACCCTAGTTTTCTCTGAAGCATCAAGGAGACACTTGACGAGTTTTTATTAAGAACTCAGGAAGTATAGTGGTGCTATGAAGCCGCAGGCTGGTGTGGTCTATGGCCACGGGGAGACAGGTCTCTACACCAATGGTGTTAGAACCTTAGGATATGTTCGGGAGGGAGGGTGAGCCCTCGTGACCGTCGGATCTGGAAAAATGTGCGTAAGGATTAAAATTCCTTTGGAAATTGCACAGGAGTGTGGAAATCGCGATATGAGAAATTCTGAATTGGTTAGGAACCGTCTGAGCCGTCAGATCTCGACCGAAAAACCCATCAGCCGTAGGATCTGTCGAGAGATGTCCAAAGGTTAAACCTCAGAAACTAGGGGCGAATGCTCCGAAATAGATCTAGACCGTCCGAAAGACGGAGGACACGTGTCGTGAGATTTCCCATTTCGGGAAATCGGGAATCGCGATATCGGGAGTCACAAAGGGGGGTCGGGAACTTTCATGGTAAAAGTCTCGGGAATGATCTGAGTCATCCATCAGTTGGGACACGTGGGCGAGATCGAGAACCCATCGGTATATCGGGGTTCAGCGTTTCACGAATCCTGAGGACATATGTGTTTCGGCATTGGAAAGTCCGAAACCCTGATAGGAGGTATGACTGTGGTCATATAAGGGGAGGTCGTGTGAACCACGAGTCTAGCCCGGATGGCTAACAGGAGTTAGAGCGCATCGGCGTTTGGAATCCCAAAACGCCGAAAGGATCTGCGCCATAGAGCTCTCAGCCCTAGGCTACGGTCATGCGTAGCAGACGCTAGCGAGGAGGGAGCCATACCCGTGTCACATCTTGGGTATCGGCGGTTAGAGGAAATGAGTCGAGGGTCTTCGACTCACGAACTCGCGAGATTGTGAGTTGCAAAAGGGTGACTCTGGTTACAAATATATAACTGTGGGATCTTCGTGGACTGAAACCCAAAGTCCTGAAATCCCGAAGTGCTGAAAAAGAAGGTTTCGAAAACATGAAAATTGCAGAACCAAACGAGAGCTCAGAGAACTTAATTGAATCAAAATTTCTTTCGTTCTTGTTCATATTGGTTTATAAATGTTACAGATTGTTCTGAAGGAGTAATAGCCTAACAAACTTTGAATTTAATTTCACAGTGCGTGTGCAGAGTTCAACGAAGTTCAGGATTCCAGCTAACCAACGCCGAGTATGGAATGGGAAAAGGTGATGATTGCCTCCGAAACAGGAGACGAATGGGAAGGAAAGGATGTCAATATGGGAGTGGAAGGATCGAACTCCAATGGGCATGGAAAAGAGATGGGTAAGGAAGAACATATGATGCAACTCATCGAAAAATTGCAAAAATATTCCCAAGCTCACCTAGCTGATAGCCAAAAGCTCATGAAAATCCGGGATCGACAGTGTGAATTCAATTTAAAAATGTTGAAGAACCTGGAAAGAATAGAAAAGAAATTGGAAAAGGGGAGTGACACAAGCAGATCAAGAAGTGTCAAAACCCCTGAGGGGAGAAGGATATCGAGGAGTGGTAGCCGACATCACAGTCGCTCCCAAAAACATTCGGATAGGGAGACACACAGCAGTTTGAGCCCGTCCCCTACCAGAAAACATCAAAAATCTGGAAGGGAGGAATTGAAAGGAGAGATGAATAAAATTAAACCTCCAACATTCGATGGAGAACATAAGAAGGAGGAAGATTCCGAGACATGGTTTCTTCGCATGAAGAAATACTTCCAATTGCAGAATTATTCCACCCATGCAAAAGGAAGAATTGCAATGTACTAGATGAAAGGAAAAGCATCCATGTGGTGGGATCAGTTTGTGCAAGTGCAGCACATCAGAGAGAAAGAGGTCACGTGGAAGGAGTTTAATAGGTATTTCGAGAAGAAATACCTGACTAAAAGATGCTATGACAGAAAGATGAAGGAGTTCTTTGAACTCAAGTTGGGCAGTATGACCATTGATGAGTATGAACAAAGTTTTCTGGAACTACTGAAGCATGTTCCATTCATCAAAGACGAGGCTGTTAAAATTCAGAGGTATCTAAGTGGACTGCCACCTTCCATTGGTGACAATATTCAATACAATGATCCTAAGACCATGGAAGAAACCATAAGAAGGGCGAAATGCCTATACGAACAGTAGAGAGAAAAGCCTACCTTTCGGAAGGCTTGGGATGACCAGAAGAGGTTTAAGAAAGAACAGAGTCAGAAGGGAAGCAAGCCTTCCTTTTTCAGAAAAAGTCCTTGGGGACAGTCATCTTTTAAAGAGCCCAGAAAAGTTGAAGGGAGTGAACAGATGACAAGACCTCCACCCATGGAGTGTTGGGGCTGTAAAGGGAATCATAGGTACAGAGACTACCCCCACAGAAAAGATAAAGCAAGAACTGTCCATACTGTTCAACAAGTTGAAACAGTGGAGGATATGGGCAGCAGAATGCTGAGGATCTACGCAGCCCTGGACAATAAGCAAGCGGAATTTCAATCGCACATGATTGAAGTGGAAGGTATGATCAACAACCGGCCACTTGATATTTTGATTGATTCAGGGGCTCGCCATAGTTATGTAGATCCTAGAGTGGTGGAAAGTTTTCATCTAACAAAGAGAAAACATGATAAGTCTTGGTTAGTGCAGTTAGCCACAGGGACCAAGAGGAAGGTCACTGAATTGGTTAAGTCCTATTTGGTGGACATGGAAGGAATGAGCACTAAGGCTGAATTGAACATTCTGCCTTTAGGCTCATATGATTTCTTAATTGGGATGGACTGGTTGGACCAACACCATGCCCTTCTGGATTGTCGTAACAAGAGATTCACATGTCTGGACGAAGAGGGAAATCAGGTAACAATCCAAGGAATTCCCAGATCCATGGCTGTTAGAGAAATCTCAACCATGCAGCTGAAGAAATGTTACCGGAAAGGCTGTCAATTATTTGCAGCTCGAGTGGAAGAAGTATTCCAAAAAGTGGTCTCGAATCTGGAAGACCACAGGGTCCTCAAAGAGTTTGAGGATGTGTTTCAGGAGGTGCCTGGACTACCTCCGAAGAGGGACATCGATTTTTCTATAAATCTTATGCCTGGAGCAGCTCCAATTTCAAAGGCTCCTTACAGAATGAGCACACCAGAGCTGAAAGAGTTGCAACTGCAGCTCGAAGAGATACTAAAGAAAGGTTACATCTGTCCCAGCGTGTCACCGTGGGGAGCCCCAGTCCTATTCGTGAAGAAGAAAGATGGGACGTTGAGGCTATGCATTGACTTTCGGCAGTTGAATAAAGTCATTGTCAAGAACAAATATCCTCTGCCAAGGATTGATGATCTTTTTGATCAGTTGAAGGATGTGAAAGTATTTTCGAAAATAGATCTTCTATCTGGATATCATCAAGTGAGGATAAAAGATGAAGACATCAGCAAGACCGCCTTTAGAACAAGGTACGGTCACTATGAATTTACAGTGGTGCCATTTGGACTGTCCAACACGCCTGCTGTCTTCATGTGCTTAATGAATGGAGTGTTCAGAAATTAACTGGAAAAGTTTGTCATAGTCTTCTTGGACAATATCTTGGTGTATTCCAAGACAGAGGAAGAACATGAACAACACCTTAGAATGGTGTTGCAGGTGTTGAGAGAACACTAGTTGTTCGCAAAACTGAGCAAGTGCTCTTTTTACCAAAGGCAGATCCATTACTTGGGACATATAATATCTAAAGAAGGGATCGTTGTGGATCCTGAGAAGGTATAGGCCATTCGGGAATGGCCAGCGCCGAGGAGTGTGGTAGAAGTTAGATCTTTTATGGGTTTGGCAGGCTACTATAGGAGGTTTATAGCTGTATTCTCAAGGATAGCCCATTCTATCACTTCCTTGCAAAGGAAGGAGAAGAAATTTCAGTGGACTGATGAATGTGAGAGAAGCTTCCAGTGACTGAAGCAACTGCTCACTAGTGCTCCAATCCTGAGGATTGCAGATCCAAACAAGGATTACATAGTGTGCACGGATGCGTGTAAGGAGGGGCTGGGAGGAGTTCTCAGCCAAGAAGGATTTGTAGTTTTCTATGAATCCAGGAAGTTGAAGGAACATGAGAATAATTATGCCACTCATGATTTGGAGCTGGCAGCAATCGTCCACGCCCTGAGGAAATGGAGACATTACCTTATGGGAAATAAATTCTAATTAAGAACAGACCACAACGGTCTGAAATATTTATTTGATCAACCAACCTTAAATGCCAGGCAAATTAGATGGCTGGAATTTCTGTGTGAATATGACTTTGATATCAAGCATATCAAAGGGAAAAAAAACAAGGTGGCTGATGCACTCAACAGAAAAGTGCACGAATTACATGCTACAACCATTAGCATGTACAGAACTGAGATTAAAGACAGAATTCTTGAAGCTGCAAATGCTGATTTGTAGTACAAAAGACTTGTAGCAAAGCTACAACAGCATGAGAAACCACAAACCAAGGAAAGTTACACCTTGGGAGCTGATGGTTTACTTCTGCATAAGAACAGAGTATATGTACCCAATGTCCGAGAATTGAAGCTGGCAATTCTAAAAGATATGCATAACGTGACTTATGCTGGACATCCTGGATATCAAAAGACTGTGGCAACAGTCAAAAGCCATTATTTTTGGCCGGGGTTGAAGAAATAAATTGTTGAATACATCGCCAGATGTATGGAGTGCCAAAAGGTTAAGGCTAAGCATAGACACCCAGCAGGGTTGTTGCAGCCTTTACCTATTCCTGAGTGGAAATGGGACATGGTAACCATGGATTTTATCATAGGATTTCCCAGAACAAACAAGCAGCATGATTCAATCATGGTGGTGGTGGAAAAGCTTACTAAAGCTGCCCATTTTATTCCACTGAAAACCACCCACAGAGCAGTAGATGTTGTTGATATCTTTTTAAAAGAAGTTGCACGCTTGCATGGAATTCCTAAGACAATTGTGTCTGATAGGGACCCGAAATTCACTTTGAATTTTTGGAAAGGACTGTTCAAAGGATTCGGAACGAATCTGAACTTTAGTACAACATATCATCTCGAGTCTGATGGACAGACAGAGAGAGTAAACAGAGTAATATAAGACATGCTGAGAATGTATGTGATGGATAAACCATCAAGGTGGAAAGACTACCTGCATTTGGTAGAATTCGCCTACAATAATGGGTATCATGCATCATTGAAAATGAGCCCGTTCGAAGCACTTTATGGAAGAAAGTGCAACACTCTAGTGAGTTGGGATAATCCAGCTGACAGAGTAGTAGTTGGACCTGAACTACTCAAAGAAATGGAAGATCAAATGATAAAAATCAAACAGAATTTGAAAGCTGCCCATGACAGGCAGAAAAGTTACGCTGATAGTAACAGAACCCATAGAGAATTCAAAGTGGGTGACCATGTTTTCCTGAAAGTGAAAACTAACAGGAGTTCCCTGAAGCTGGGAAGTTGCGCCAAGTTGGCAGCAAGATTTTGTGGGCCATTTGAGATACTGGAAAGGATTGGGCCAGTTGCATACATGCTTGCATTATCTACATCTATGAATGTACATAATGTGTTTCATGTTTCACTGCTTAAGAAATATGTACCTGATGCTAATCATGTTATCAATTGGACTGTGATTTAGGTGGAACCAGAAGGTGTCCTGCAAGTGCATCATGTGCACATATTGGACAGGAAAAGCAAACAGGTCCGGAATCAAGATATAGGGCTTGTAAAGGTCCAGTGGACCTGGTACGGTCCTGAAGACGCGACATGGGAGAATGAAGAAGTAATGCAAGTAGAGTACCCGTATCTTTTTGAAAATTTTGAAAGACTTGCAGAGACAATGTAAGTTGCACTGAGGACAGTGCAAAAATAAGAGGAGGGGGATTGTAATGTCCCCAAGGCCAAGCCCTGTTACAGATCATGATATATGCAATGAATTGTAAATGTGTTCTATGGGCTGGTGAGCCAAGTTTTTTATAAGCTGGAAGGCTTATGTGTTTGTTAGGCCAGGAAGCTTAAGTGTTTGAGGGCCAGGAGCCTGTTGTTGTACTTGAATGTATGCAGAATAATCAATAAAATATAAACCCCGCCTGGTGCAGACCGACCACGATGAATGAGTGAAGGGGGATTGAGCGTCCACAGAGTGGCCAAGGGATTAGGGGCTGGAAGGTGGAAAAAGGGGCTAAGTGTTGAACCTAGGGGCTAATCCTAGGGGCTTAGGCCTGGAATAATATTTTAATATTATTTCCTAAAAAGCCATGTGCATATTATTTTATCCTAATTTCCTAGCAAAAAGGAAAGGCGTGTATAGGGAGGCATGTGGATGGAACGCATACAGTTCCCAGGGTGACAAATGTCCACCATGACACATGCAAATAAAAATAAAAAAAAGGAACAGCCGTGGGGGGGGGATCTCTCGCATTCCAATTCGACCCGACTGCCCTGAGCAGGAGTCGTAGGAGCCATTCTCCAAGAGACCTCGTGTATGTCTGTTACAGAGAGGAAGCCTGTGTTGGGTGTTGAAGAATGCGTGTTTACCCTTGTTCAGAGCCATGGAGTCTATCTGTGAGAGAAAACTAGTGTGTGCATTCCCTGAACAAAATGTCCATGTCAATTTCGGGGAAGAGTCTTTGTTTTCCTAGGAAAAGCTGAGCGAGCTTGTGCATGGAGCCCTATTCTGAAATCTTGACCGTGAGAACATCCTGTGACTGCTAAACCGGTTCTTGGGAAGTCTGTGTCCATTTTCCCTGTGTTTGTTGTGGCACACAGTTCTGGACTGCATGAGGCTTGTTGGCCTGTGAGCGACTCCCTCCAAGTGAGAGAGTGCGCAGAGGAAGGAGAGAGCTCTTGGAGGGAACCCTATAGCTGCCACAGAAACTGGAGACTTTCAGTGCGGTCTGTTCTTGTAACCCAAGGTAAGGGAGACTGGAAGCCGAAGGACTGTCTAAGTGACAGAGAAGGTGCACTCTCCTGGGGTGGAACAGGCATGTGGGGAATAAGGGTCTGTGGGCAGTGAGCATGGGAGATTCATGGGAGAGCATTCTTCCTGGTGGTTGTGTGTGACTGAATTCCCTGTAACCTCAGCCCGAGTCTGGATTCCTTTCCCTGGGGTGGAGCTCAGTCCCAGCTCGGGGGTGACCCACTGTTGAGTTGAGGAGCAGTGCGTTCTACGGCTGGGAGGTTCATGGAAGGCCTGCAATTGGTTGGTGGATTTCTCCACTGTCACAAGATAAGTGTTTAATTATATTTTTACCACATTTTATCATGACTGTACTGGATCTGTTATCATGTTTTCCGCTATGTATATGAATTAGTATGAAGTACTATTGATTGTTAATTATGGCAATAATTCATATGAATACTCCATGTAGAATGTGTTTACTTTTTCAAATAGATCTGGAGTATATACCGGACTATATGTGTTGAGTCAAAAAGGGTGTACAGATTGTTACATAGTGCGTTAAAATCCTTGGTGAGCAAAAAGGTACACTACAGGAAGCACCAACTTCCTTTGTTTTCCAGCTGCAACTGGAAGGAGGCTCCAACCCCCTAGTTTCTCAGGCTACAACCTGAGGGAAGCTCCAACTCCTCAATTCTCTGGTTACAACCAGAAGGAGGCTACAACCCCCAATGTTCTCCCTCTACAACCGGAAGGTGGCTACAACCACCTGTCCTTGCCCCGTCCTACCACCCTGAAGTAGAAGTAGAATGATGGAACCACTATCACACTATCACTGTGAGATATACCACTGTAAACCTGTACCAATAAATCTGAACCATGCATCAACCATG
>WSFP011561198.1:0-11024 GCA_009831015.1 Picea engelmannii
TATAAATAAAAAGGGCAAAGAGGAAATCTAAAATAATTAGGAAACTAGGAAAAAGAGGGAAACATGAAAAGAAAATGGAAACACAATGGAAAAAGCAAAAAGTAAAACTTAGTAAGGTATATACCATTTAGGAAATTTCTAATTTTAAACTAAACTAGCAAATTAATAGAGGGGAAAGTCATTAAAAACTGTAAGAGAATTTGGGGACACCTAGGAGTGAATCTAGGAGTGACTCTAGGTGGGTGGGGGAAATAAGGGTAATTAATTAATTAAAAAAATTAATTTATGGAGGAATGAAGGGGATGGGTGACACTTGTACAGGGAGGAATTTTTAGGAATTAATTTTTAAACATTAATTTAAATGGGATTTTGGGAAGGTAAAGGGGTTCGAAACTCTATATAATAGAGGGAGGAGAAGGATGGAGAGGTTCTTTTGTTTTGCGTAACATCACACTGCAGAAGTCTCTACTTGACTGACTTAGCTTGTGGGAGTTGGGATACCCAGCTTGGTGAGGAGTGGTAGCTCGGCCTTGCGACGTGAGCTGGGAGCTAGTTGATTCTTTGGTTAGCGTGTGTGGCCCCTTTGTGTCTCAGGAGGCTAAGATGGAAGAAGATCACCCCTTCCATTTGTTGGGAGGTACCGGTGAAGTCTTGTCGGTCGACAAACGGGAGTTGCACGGAGCACACGAGACTTCAAATCAGAGTGGACGATCAAGCAACGATACATTTTCTTCATTTTGTATGGTATATTGTTGTAGGATTTATGCTTGGGATCTACTTGTTTAATTGGGTAAGTATACTGATTGTCTAGATTGTTGACTGAAATTTTTATAGCCTAGCTCAATGATTGATTGAATCCCATGGCCTTCATTTCCTCGCATGTCTTGACTGCCCTGTGGTGTATTGATTGTGACCATTGTGGTTGTTTTCCCTTCATCCCTAGCTCATCAGTCCTTGCCTCAAAAGTCATTCAAGAGCCTGATCTATGGTCGTCACTTTGGCGTTAATAGACCTATGGATCTCAATGCCCTGCTTTTCTGTGGGAGGATGATGACAGAAGGATGAACCTATCAACCCTCTACCTCCGTTGTTGTCCTTGGATAATTGGATCCTTTCGGTTCTCTTACTGTTGTCTACATTTTGTATTGGTATTATGGCAATGGAAAAATGAATTGATTCTTGTCTGCATTTTTTTATTGGTATTCTGGCAATGGAAAAATGAATTGATTCATGTCTGCATTTTGTATTGGTATTCTGGCAATGGAAAAGAGAATTGATTTATGTCTGCATTTTGTATTGGTATTCGGGCAATGGAAAAACAAATTGATTCATGTCTTCATTTTGTATGGTATCATGGAAATGGAAAAACATTTTTGATTTTAAAAGTTGCCAGAGATTGTCGTTTTAAATGCCCACGTTTTTTCCTTCAAATGAGACTGAGATTGTTGTTTTAATTGCCCATGTTTTTTCTTTCAGATGAGACTGAGTTTACTGTTTTAAATACCCACGTTTTTGCTTTCAAATGAGACAGAGTTTGTTGTTTTAAATGCCCATGTTTTTGCTTTCAAATGAGACTGAGATTGTCATTAGAAATGCCCACATTTTTGCTTTCAAACGATGGAATGAGTTGTTGTTAAATTCCCATGAATTGCCATTAAATGGTAGCCTATGCTTGCTGAGGTATGGCACAACGATTCACCATTAACTGTGACTGTGTTTTGCTGCTGGTGTGACCACATTTTTTCCCCTTTAAATGGTTGACTGCGATTGGTGGATTGGACACCATTTTTGCCTTAAATGTTGCATGTGTTTTACTGTGAATTGCCATGTTAATTGCATATATATATATATATATATATATATATATATATATATATATATATTATTTTTTTTATACTGGGGGAATCGGCAACTCGCGGTTCTCGTACTCGTGTGACACGGGGTTGATACCCATCGGCTACCACTATAACCCTAGGTGCAACCACCCAGCCCGCAAGAATGGCACACGAGTAAATCCGGGTGAGAATCGAACATGAGACTTCATTTTACAAATTTCCTTCCATTTACACGGCACTTTCCAATCCATCTACACCCGTTCGGGCCATGTTAATTACAATATTAAATGCTATATTATTTCCAGATTAATTGCCAGGATAATTTGCTACAGTGAGTTAATGGATAGCAGATTCCTTCTTAATGATATATTAATTGTGTTGTTAAGGTTATATTAATTGCCTTGTTACTATTATATTGATTGTTACTATTACATTAATTGCCTTATTATTGCTTTACGAATGGTTATGTTAATTAAAACGTTAATCACATTGTCATTGTTATATTACTCGTTATGATAATAGTTATGTAAATCGCCTTGTTATTGCTGAATTAACTATCATGTTAATTGTTACGTCAATTGCCTTTTTTTCTATGATAATTGTCATGTAACTGCGATGTTGTTGCCTTGTTAGATTGCTAAAACGACGTTAATAGTTGGCAGTTTCCTTCTCAATATTAATAACAACTAGTATTGTTAGTTTGGTCGATGTAGTAGTCTACATGCTATGATTAATTTCTCATAAGTGTTTTAATGGAATCATTCTACTTTAAGATTGTAAATGTTGTTATTTAAGTTAATGTCTAGTTGGATGGAGAATTTGGATTAACATAGACTTGAACAATTAGTTTGTGTTAAAGATTAAAATTTGATTTGTAAGTAAGGAATGGATTGAAAATTTTAGACTTGCTGGATTGAATTTTAATTAAGGATAGAGGGCATTTATAATTATGGTTTTAGTATTGACCACTTAGATTTGCAAAATTAATTGTATTAATGTTTTTTTAGCGGACACATTATTGTCTAATTGTAACTTGACGTGCCCCGTTAGAATGGAACCCTTGTTAAAATTGAATGTAATCATAGACCAATTAGACTGGGTGATTGGTGGGGTGGAGACAATGTCGTGTGGGCTGGCATCACCCCTTGTATTTGTCCTCTTGTGTCTCGTCAACCTTTGTGTGGGGTAGGTATACTCTCCCAGTCAGTATTTACTTCCTAGCGCGTTGAAGTTTTCTTGAGTCTTGATCCCTTTTGTTTTGCGCCAGGGTTATTGATGCACCTCTCATCTAGGTATGGCATGGTCCCTGATAAGGGGATCATGTTGCTCCCTATGGGTTAGCGGTGAATGATAGCTTGGTAGGAGTCGATGCCTACCATGTGAGAGTGACTGAGCGTCGTATGTTTACTTGGCACATGCGTTGGTTCGCACGCCTTGAGGTTCTATTCTTGTTCATCAACATCGTTATGTCGGGAAGGGGAAGTGGTCCCTTAGCTTGTAGGCGTGTCTTGTTTTTTCGGGTGGTTAGTCATTACCTATGGTTATTCTGTGCCTGTTTTGCCCGGTTTCCCTTGTGCCTGTGTTTGGTTTCGTAGTTTCCTGTTTCTTGGGTTGCATTCTTCTGTTCATCATTTGTGGTGTAGTCAAACTTTTGTCGTCATTGCCTTCTTTCCCCTTAATTCTTAAAAACAAAAGAAAAAATTGGCTTCGCCCATGGTCGTAACAGTGGGGTTGTTACATTCCTTTTGGAAGCCATGATCAAGAAGATATTTTTGAGCATGGTTTTATGATTTCAAGCTCATTAAAAAATGAAACCAACTTTGAGCATGATTTTCTGATTTCAAACTCGTTAAAAAATGAAACCAACCACGAGGATAGTTTTTTTGTCTCTATGGAAACCTCGTTAAAAAATGAAACAGAGGTTATGAGCATAGTTCTTCTCATGTGTCAAGATCGTTAAAAAATGAAACAGATATCTGGGGATTGAACCTGGATTCTCGAGCATAGTTATTATTCCTGTGCCAAGCTCATTAAAAAATGAAATAGATTTCTTCCCCCTCTCTCTTTGAGTCAAGTCCTTTGTCTAGTATTTGAAGCTTCATTTCATTCTCCTTTGCAGTTGGATGAAATGAAGCTTGGGGGGAATTTTCTTCTAGCCTCTCGACTTCATGATGAAGTTAAGCCACTAGCTTCTTAAGATGGGGTCTAAGTACCAACCATCCCTAGATTTTGCGATGGGAAGTCGCAAGCATAGTTTTCTCTGGTTCAAGCTTCTGTAAAAATGAAACCACCTACCTCAAGCATAGTTTCCTCTAGTTCAAGCTTGTGTAAAAGTGAAACCAGGTCCAAGCATAGTTTAATTTAGTTTTTAAGATTGTGTAAAAATAAAATCTATCCCAAGCATAGTTTTGTTTTGTTTTAAGCTTGCGTAAAAATGAAAACAATCCTGAGCTTAGTCTTTGTTCTTTCTCATGCTCGTAAATCGATGAGAATGTTACCGAGTAAAATTTTATCACTTTTTCGGACTCGTAAAGGTTATATGAAAACAGAACCCCTTGGAGTTCCCTTTAAGCTCTTTTCAGACTCTCTAAACATGAAAATATGGCTGAGCGATATTGTTCTTTTCACGCTCATTAAATTATTTGAGGAAAATGTCTGTTGAGCGGTAGAATATCTTTTTTTCGATCTCACTGGACTATTTTACGAAAAAGGACATTTTGGAGTTTCCTTTAAGTGTTTTTCTGACTCTTTAAATATGAAGAAACATTGAGTTTACTTTCTTTGGACTCGTAAAAAAAACATCGAAAGACCCATATGGGATCGAACCACTCCTTCTTAGGGTTCGTTAAACAAAACAAAACAAAACAAAACTATGCTTGGGATAGATTTTATTTGTACACAAGCTTAAAAACTAAACAAAACTATTCTTGGACCTGGTTTCATTTTTACGTAAGCTTGAACCAGAGGAAACTATGCTTGAGGTAGGTTGTTTCATTTTTACACAAGCTTGAACCAGAGAAAACTATGCTTGTGACTTCCCATCGCAGAATCCAGGGATGGTTGGTACTTATCCCCTAGCTTAAGAAGCTAGTGGCTTAACTTCAGCATGAAGTCCAGAGGTTGGAAGAAAATGTCCCCCAAGCTTCACTTCATCCAAATGCAAAGGAGAATGAAATGAAGCTTCAAATACTAGACGAAGGACTTGACTCAAAGAGAGAGGGGGAAAAAATATATTTCATTTTTTAACGAGATTGACACATGAATAGGAACTATGCTCGATAATCGAGGTTCAATCCCCAGATATTTGTTTCATTTTTTAACGATATTGACATAGGAGAAGAAATATGATCGTAACCTTTGTTTCATTTTTTAACGAGGTTTCCATAGAGACGAAATAACTATCCTCATGGTTGGTTTCATTTTTTAACGAGCTTGAAATCAGAAAATCATGCTCAAAGTTGGTTTCACTTTTAAATGAGATTGAAATCATAAAACCATGCTCAAAAATCTCTTCTTGATCATGGATTCCAAAAGGAAAATGTTCCAGAAGGAAACCATGTCAAGGGACAAAACTTGGTCATGGCCTCCTAGATATCTTCACTTGACGAAAGAAGCACACTCTAGAAGGAAAACATGTCGAGGGTCGCGATAGGGGTAAGGAGGTCAAGCTCCAATAGCCCTACCTAAGAGATCACCATGTCAACTACCAGATCCAAGTCATAAGAGATTGAGTGTACAGTGAGAGGCTCATCGTTATTGGTAACTGAAGGCATGGGAGACAACGCCACATAATTGACTTGTGGAGGGGGTGATACCATCTGCATATAAGAACCATTTAGGGATGTCATCAAGTCAGGACCAACAAATGAAATTTGATCAATAGTCTCAATTCTTCCATCATGAGGGAAAGATATCACATGAAAAAGAGTTGACAAGATAGATTTCATGGAATAGACATAATCTCATCCAAGGAGTAAATCAAAATCCAAGGGGTCTTGGACCACCATGACATCAATAAAGAAAGTTTTCCCTGCCAAAGTTACAGGAAACTGATGAAGGGTCCCTAAAGGTTGACTGGTTCTTCTATTGAAAGCTAACAAATTTTGGGTAACCGAAACAAGCTGAGGAAATCCTAAAGCCTGCCAAGCAACAGAGGAAAAAATAGTAATGGATGAATCTTCATCTATGAGCGTATGAGGAACGTCCTGGCCACAAAATTGTAAGGTAATATGGAAAGGAATGTGAGAGGGAAGACGAGGTCCAGTTACCACACCCCAATAAAAAAGGATGAACTCATTACTTGGAGGGGGTTCCACGGGAGAAGGAGGAATGCCCCCTAGCACAATAGATTATGTATAAATGAGAAAAACGTGGGTAGTATCAAGTTTATTCTCTAGCGGGAGAGTAGGATCGACCGATGATGAGATCATATCGACCACTTGAGTTTCATTCTCCAAGGGGAGAATGGGGTTGACGGCTCGAAGAAGATCGATCGCTTGGGTTTCACTCTCTAACAAAAGAGTGGGATCGACCAAGGATGGGACCGGATCAACCAATTTTTCAACTGGTGCAACTAAGGATGTGACCAGATTGACTACATGATTATCCAGACTGATCGACGAAGGGACCAGATTGATCATTCCATCAACTATAGGTGGGTTGAGAGTAAGACTACAGTAAGAAAACAGAAGTGGAGGTTGGGAAATAGTCATGTGTTCCAGTAATTTCAAGGCTTTGTCCATACGAGGGAAAATGTGAGTTTGATGACTCCCTCCACATAACATACACAGGAACTTGACTCTACTTTTCTTCTTCCCAATGGTATCTGACTAGTTTACGGGAGGTCATCAACATGTTGTTCATAGGTTGACAACATGGGTTGGCGAGGGCATGTAGACCATGCTTCTATAACCTTGGATAGACCAGGGAAATACTTACGAAGATGGATACCCTTACAAATCCTGCTAGGGTAATTTTTCTTACGGGTCGTTTGGGTTGTTTTGGGATCATCAAAACTCCCAACAGAATTATCAATAGCTGGTTGTTGTCTAACATGTCTAGCAGTGGTTGGAAGTTTAGACCCTTGCTTATTTTTCTTCTTCTTAATCTTCCTTTTATTCTTCTTCTTATCCACCGAGTTACTAGCTTTAGAGCTTTCACTAGGCAAATAAGATGAAACAGAAGGAGACCTTGCAAGTGAATAAGGCGAAGGAGATCTTATTGGTGAAGAAGGTGAAGGATCAACATGAGGTTGATTTTCTTGGGGGGAGGTTCTTACAACCGAAGAACTTGTTGCATTCAGGATTACCGGAGTGGAAAAAAACCATACCGACAATCCAGTTGTGAGACCTAGAAGGCTCAAAGTAGAGATGTAAGGAGGACCAACGTTCTGTAAGAAGGAAAAACAAAATATTCCCCCAGAGCAGGGGTTGCTTCATTGTTCATTCTGGGAATTGACACCATTAAACAGAGATCCAACCTAGAGTCTGCTAGGAAAAATAAACAACACATGCTAAAAATCCAGGAAGTAAGCAAACAAACAAAACCTTCTCACAATGAACACACTAGTTGGTGATGAAATCCAACATCACAAGAACAATGTAAGAACGGGATGAGATAGAGCGGTGGAAAAGTTACATTGATGACCTGCTTAATGAACTTACACCCTGCTATAAGCTCCCACACATAAACATGGGTATACCCTCCAAGGAGCCCGAGTGCGTTTGGCCAACGTCGATTCCAGGTACCATGAAGACTTTCCCCTCCACAGTCACCTTGTGTAAAGACCCTAAAGAGATAGGCTACTAAGGTTACCAATTACGACAATGATGCCTGGGGAAGCAGTCAATAGTCCGATCCACACGCAAGGGCAGGGTATCTAAGCCCGAAATCAACTCAAGAAGGTCCCCACGTGATTTTATTCTCAAGTGACCCCCAATAATATGCGCAATCTCTACACTAAGACCAACAAAGCAAGGTGAGTAACTCTGTCGGCCCTAATGCGACCTCGTGATTGACCCTTGTGTTAGAAGGGATTCCCAGGACAAAATGTAATAAGTGGATTTAACTCTCCCTATCACAAGATACTATGTTTGTTTACATCTTTGGAAAGTTATCTTTCACACCTATTCCAAAGCCCTACAACCTAAGCTAATGTAGGTTTTCTACCAGAAAATATAAAAAATGTCTAATCAATTTTTATAAGCGCTTTATTTTAAGATTGTTGTTTACTTGAGAGGAAAATGGCATGGACTAAATGATTTTTTGACCGACTCTAAACAATGCAAAGAAATGAGAATGCAAATATTTCACTTCAATTAAAGCTATATTATGAGAAGGAGAAAATGTTTATCATTCCCATATGCACAATGTCCCATAATTTTATTAAACTCATAAATATCAAGATCTTCAAGAAATCATCCAAAGAGACTATACACCCAAAACCATGCAATTTCGCTACTTCAAATGCAAGGATGCCCCAATCTAATGTAAAGCAAGAAATTAAAACTTTTATTTCAAAGATAGCTAAAAGCAATAGCAAATATCTATAAAACAAAGAAACCCAAACAAATTTTCTCTTTTAACACAAACTATTCAATAAAAGAAAAATAAGTTCTTTCACTAAACAATTCTAAAGAAAAAACAATGCTTGGTAACTGAAAGAAACTCAAAGCAAGAGATCAAAATTTTCAAAAGCACACAAGCTAAAACAAAGAAAAAAAAGGATAAAATAAGATTCAAATATTTTCAAGCAGACTGTAATCAAACCTAACAAATCACCCCAAACACTTATCATAGATCTGGGCAAGGAAAACCATCAAAAAGTAAAAAATTTCACAAAATCGTCGCGACCTACCAACTAGCACAGTGCGATGATCCAAGATCGTCGTGGGCCAGAGAATAGTACAGTGTGATGACGTCGCAATATGTCTAAAGGCAGGGTGCGTTGATCCTAGATTTTTGCACTATCTCACAAAGCAGGGTGCGACGATCAAAGGAAAAAATGGAAAAAATAAAAAACATGAGGGTTTTCCAATGAAACTAAATAGTCAGAGAGTCAATCTGGATCTCCCAATGACTCGGAAAACAAAAAATAGGCAATCAAAGCAAGCAAGAAATAAAAACTAGGAAAACAATCTGCTCCCTAGTATGGTCACCAATTTTGTTATCGGATTAATCAGTAAATGCGGACATAAACAAATCTCCCTAGATTACACTGGAAACTAGAACAAAACATAACAAAATGCACACTTCGCCTTAAAATTCATCATCACATGAACTAGTTTAATTAGTCACAAGTGAAGTACCTTTTAAACAATGTTTGTCCTCGCTAGTATTGTCTGTGTCGCTCCTTCCTTGAGTTTTCAGAATAGTAAGTCTGTCTAAGAACCACAAACCAACAAAGAGGGAAAACCAAGATACATGTATTCTAATGAAGTCCATGTATATGATCAAGGAATTATACAATAGAAGATAAGATGTTTATATAGGGAAGAAATGCATTACTGTATTAAGTGAATAGAAAGTGGAGAATACAACCCATGCCTTGATGTTGCAAGGTCCCCTTTCAATGGCTCTTTGCTTCAACACACACACCTTTGCTCCAATGCCTTGAATGAAGAAGATCCACAATCTGACTTGATGAACTAAAGCAAATCTCTCAAGCATAATTTGAAGTAGAACTCTTCATACAATCCTTAGCATATTCAACCTTATCCTTTTCCATGAAAGATCCCTCTTTATATAGTGTGAAAGAGAGATGGATGAGGAGATTAGGATGATCCCACCAAATCAAAGAAGTGAGTAAGATCCAAACCAATCGGAGGCCACCTCATCTTCTAGAAGATCTCCTTCTAGAACATTAGAGAAATTTGACTTTTCCCATGCTTTAAGAATCGTCACACCTATTCATATAGAAGCATGCGACGGCGTCACAGTCCAGGTATAGTGCAGGATGTGACGATTAGGAATCGTCGCACCCCATGCATATAGCAGGGTGCAATGACCTTCCTTCATATGCTTTTTGGCAGAGGAAAGAAAATCACTTTTCCCATCAAAAAACCACCGAGTTTACTTTCTTTGGACTCGTAAAGAAAACATTGAAAGACCCATATGGGATCAAACCACTCCTTCTTAAGGTTTGTTAAACATACTCCGAGGGACTCATCTGAAGGATGAGCTTATATATACAAGCATAAGTTTTCCTCCTCAATCTTGCATAAAAATAAAGAGGTACTCTCTAGAAATGGTGGGGGGAAATTGGGACGAAATGTGTCTCTGTATTTGTGTTAGTGGTAGTAATAGTCGCTCTTGAACATGACACCCCCCTTCATCATTGTATCCAGGTTGGGAAATCCATTTGTTTGTCATTTGACCATCCACAAGTCCATGTACTGGGTCCTCCTTGAGTCAATGCTGCCAAGACCATTGTTGTTTCATTCATATGTTCAAGAGGAGTCCAACCTAAATGAGCCTTCTATCAAGTCAACCATATGCAGTTATAAATTTTCTACCATGTCGGCCTTCCCTGTGTCAGTTATGAATCACTTCATACTCTGATCTACTTCAAATCTATTACATATTTCGTGTCATTGATGGGGGATACATCAAGGCCCTCATATGACGAGTCTTTTCCTATGGACTTCAACTCATTATCTAGGAACAAGACTTAGAAATCATTCAGTACCTTAGAGCCTGCATGCCTCAATGGAAGGTCTCTTTTCTTTCAACAGTGGGTTCACATCATTGACCCTTGATTGGAATATTCTATTGAGTGTTCAATTTCAACTCATTTATTCACATTCGTTAGATTGTACTAGAGTACCTTGGGATTTATTGACATCAATGGTGATTTCCCTCACACTTGTTAATGATTTTCATTAATGACCAGTAATCAAGTGGTTTCTACCATGTTCGACTTCAACACCTATAATCACATGTCTAGATTCGTACTTAGAGACGATGGAAATGAAGAACCTAGATCTTATCACTTTGGTCCAGGTTGCGATGGAGTATTCATGATTTGTATTGACACATAGATCAGAAATGGTATGATATTATGCATATGCTTGTTTGTTTATAGGTTCTTAATCGATGCACTCCTTGTTTTCGACACACACATTCTACAAAGTATTTCGACTTCCACGAGTTCCAGCTTCATACTTTGGGGGGAATTCTGCTACACATTAT
>WSFP011561207.1:0-11023 GCA_009831015.1 Picea engelmannii
GGCCTCTCCTCTATGGCTATTGTGTTCTTACACTTACAAAGGTAACCCTTACAAATGTCTTACACCACTTTGGCTATTGTGTTCTTACACTTACAAGGGGATACCTACAAATGTCTTACACCACTTTAATGTCTTACACCACTTTGATGCTCATTTGTATCACATCCTAGAATGATCATTTAAACCCACCATTACAAATGAACAAACCAATAACCAAAAGTGCCACCTTCTAATTTGCTTTAGTGCCTTAAACTTAGTATTGAAGCTAGGGGTTCTTTCCCCACTTTGAAGTCTAAGACTAGACTTGGAGAGGACAAGATATAAATAAGTGGGGAAGCCACTATCTAAACATCTTTCATTGTCGAAGTTGAAATTAAATTGTATAATGAAATAGTTGGAGCATGATGAAGTTATAGTGGGTAAACATTATCTTACTCCAATAGAGACTGAATAAATTTGTTATTTTTTCATTTGTTCCTTAAAATTAAATAAACCTTAAAATATACTATCAAATTCAAATTAATTGAAATTAAAAAAAAGGGTAAACATTATTTTAYTCTAATAGAGACTGAATAAATTTGTTATTTTTTCATTTGTTCCTTAAAATTAAATAAACCTTAAAATATACTATCAAATTCAAATTAATTGAAATTAAAAAAAAAGTTTATTATAAAGGAATTGATTATATCATCTATTTTTTTAAAAATAAGTAAATTTTTTAAAATTATTTTTAAATCAATTAAAATAAAAAATTACTCTAGTGAAATTATACTATATTTTTTGAAGTGGAAAAACCTATCATAAATGAGTTGTTAATAGGTGAGAACAACCATCACTGGTACTAGATCAATTGGTACTAGTGGTCCCTGTGAGAAAAAAACTAATGGTCGATATATCTCTAAATATTATGCATTTAAGGAAGACAAACTCTTATCCAATTAAAAGTAGTTTTAAAACTTACTATAAAACCAAAAAACGAATTCAACCTAAATAGTATTTACAAAAAAATAAATATCCTTTCAAATATTCAACTAAACAACCTCCAATAAAAATCATATACTTTATAAACATGGAATATACCAATTTTTTTTTGCCATAAATTTTCAACCCTAATGCATTTAACCTCCCGTTATTTCCACTAAAAGAAAAAGGTAACCATTATCCCATTCCAATTGGGTCCCCTGAATAGTAAATAGACGTGAGTCGATGTCGGTTTCCGACGGAAAGATATTTGTCGCCTTCTGAAAATTCAAAGGCGGCATAGTTGAAGATTGAAAAGAGTTGTCCTGTTCAACAGGGAAATCTAAATCTGCCGCACACTTGGACGGTTTAACAGTTATTTTACTAATTGTATAGACGACCTGACGGAATCGTTTTTAAAGCATCCGACAGACTTTACTCCCCGAGGCCGACGGTACTGGGTGTCAAAACCCCAAGTCAAGGATCAATCAATTTAAAATCCTGAGACCCGGGGTTTGGTTGTGATGATATACAAATTGAAATGAAAGAATTTGTTTTTTTTTTTAAGGGTGAAATGCTGAATTTCAAACATATCTGCAAGTTAGGAATTGTACTGTGTCAATTTATCATATACATTTTGGAAAACTCTATGATTATTTTTTTCATTTGGAGGATGGTATAGTGGTATGAGAAAGGTCCAATAATATCTATAAAGATAACCAGTCCTACTAATTAAGTCTATTACTTCTTACTTGTAATTCACAACACTCAACAACTCCAATTAATTAACAACCTATTACATCATAAAACTGGAATATACAATCTTAAATCTGAAATGCTTTAAATTCACTTATTTAACATGTTAGCAATCAATAGCCAGAGGGTACTACGTGTCCATACCCCAATTCAAGGATCAATCAATTTAAAACCCTGGGTGGTTTGGTGGTGATGATATACAAATTGAAATGAAAGAATTTGAACTTTTTTTAAGGGTGAGATGCCGAATTTCAAACATACTTGACAGGAAGACAGGAATTGTACTGTGTCAAGTTTTTGTAAAAAATCAATATACAAGTAGCAGTATATTTTTTTTTATCATATATATATTGAGAAACTTTTCAGGTATTTTTTTTGGTTTGAAGGATGGTATAGTGATATGAGAGAGACTCAATAATATTTATAACAGTAACCCGTTTGATTAATTAAGTTTCTTACTTCTTACTTGTAATTCACAATACTCAATAACTGGAATTAATTAACAACCTGTTACATTATAAAACTAGAATATACAATCTGAAATTTGAAATGCTTTAAATTTACTTAACATGTTAGGTATCATTAATAACCTGTGGGTACTAAGTCTATAACAGTAACCAGTTTGACTAATTAAATCTTTTACCTCTTACTTGTAATTCACAACACTCAACAACTCAAACTAATTAACAACCTGTTACATCATAAAACTAGAATATACAATCTGAAATTTGAAATGCTTTAAATTTACTTAACATGTTTAATTAACAACCTGTTACATCATAAAACTAGAATATACAATCTGAAATTTGAAATGCTTTAAATTTACTTAACATGTTAGGCATCATCAATAGCCTGTGGGTACTAGGTGTCAATACCCCAATTCAAGGATCAATCAATTTAAAATCCTGCGACCCTGGATTTGGGGTTTGGTGGTGATGATATACAAATTGAAATGGAAGAATTTGACTTTTTCTCAGTGGTGAGATGCCGGATTTCAAACATACCTGCAAGTTAGGAATAGGAATTTTACTGTGTCAAGTTTATAAAAAAACCAATATACAAGTAGCAGTATATTTTTATTATTATATATATTTTGGGAAATTTTCTAGATCTTGGGAAACTTTTCAAGTATTTTTTTTCATTCAGAGGATGGTATAGTAATATGAGGGAGGTCAAATAATATCTATAAAAATAACTTGATTGACTAATTAAGTATCTTACTTCTTGCTTGTAATTCACAACATTCAACAACTTGAATTGATTAACATAATTCACAATATTCAACAACTCTAATTGATTAACAACCTGTTACATGGTAAAATTGGAGGATAATATAATGATATGAGGGAAACCAAATAATATCTATAAAAGTAACCAACCCCACTAATTAAGTCTCTTACTTTTGTTTGTAATTCACAACACTTAACAACTCCTAATGAACAACCTGTTACATCTTAAAACTGGAATATACAATCTTAAATCTGAAATGCTTTAAATTCACTTATTTAACATGTTGGCCATCAGTACCATCACATGGAAAGGGGCTGTGAAAACAGAATCGCAGAAGGACGGTGAATGAAAGTTTGCCAATCAGTATCGTCACATGGAAATGGGGCAGTGAAAGCTGATAGATAGTGAAGTTTACGGACCCCATGCAATTTTTTTCTTTGCTAGTGTTGTCTCGTATGCCCAAGTCTTCTCTGGCTGGGCTACTGAAGGAAAATAAGGCAGTGGGATGGGACCAGGAGGCTCAAAATGTGCCTGTGGGATTCCAAGGTTAGATGGTCTAAGTTAGTTAATTTTTTTTTTTTAATTTCAATTACAAATTGGTAAAGGTTTTAGCGAAAGTTTAGTGAATCAGGGTTCCCAAATGGAATAAAAACTGACTTTTTAATGTCTCCGTATTCCAACAAACCGAATAAAAATTTGCAGACTGATTCCCTGGAGGAGGCTGGGGGCCGCAACTCTGCCCTTTCCGCACATTTACTGGCTCTTCGGACAACTAAGCTTGTTTATTTAATGTGGATCTGGCTTGCACGTTGAGCTTTATACACCTGTTTGCTTGTTTATTTAATGCAATGTGAACGCAGATTCATGTTAATTAATATTCTTACAAAGTACTTTTGGGATCCAGGCTGTCTATATGATATGCATATGGCTATATATATATGGGGCATCCCGTGAAGATTCACAGAAGAATACAACAAAAAATCTATCTCTGGATGCTGCTGATCATTAGTTTCAGCGAACTCCCGATCCCTAACTCCCTCCTCGGTTCCCACGTCTGATTTGCAGTTTGAGTGGTGAAACCTGAAAGTGAGAATGAACTCTGATCGTCTTATCGGCTGCTGCTGGAGGTAAGCTTTTTTTAATCATGTTTATGTTAAGTCGTTACCATTGTTTTTTTCCCTGAAAATCAAAACGAATGGACTTCAATGGAATTTCGTCAAAATTTTCATTACAAAGTTGAGTGAACGAATTGACTTCAATGGAATTTCATCAAAATTTTCATTACAAAGTTGAGTATTGTGGATTATTTGTGTAATTGAGCATGAGATTTTTCTGTTTATTTTGAATCTCAGGCTCAGCTCGGTGTAGGAGAAAGTCTGTTTTGCCTCTTTTTTCTTGAACCCAATTCCATTCCTATTTCCTGTTTTTAACATTTGCTGTTTTCACATGATTTAAATTAATGGCGATAGTATTATCTTCTGCATAGTGCAGTTCATTATGTCAATCCGCCTTTAACATGATCCCGCATTAAATTCTTCTGCCTGTCTTCCCTCCAACAATTTTTCGTGGAACCGTTGACTTTGTCCCAAGAACTGAAACAAAACAAGCTGCTTTTATTTATTTATTTATTTAAGCCAGTCATGTTCAAATCCTGAACTAGCAGATAGATTGAATGCTCTTTCAACGACTCAGTGTGGCAAAAAAGATTGCTGCGATATTATTGTTCTCACTGGTATCTGGAGTTTAGATGAGTTTTGCAGTAGCTGATTTCGACTTTGTTGGTTGAATCTTCAATACATGCTTCTGCTACTTTGTTTGTTTGTGTAACAATTTCTCTTTTTCTAATTTCCTGAAACTCTGGACTTCTTCCCAGATTAATGAATCTCTGTATCCTTATCTGGCCAAGGGCCATGGTTAAGTTTCAGTATCATATGGACTGTTTTATTTTGTTTTGATTCGGCAAAAACCAGGATTTTTGAAGAATTAAGGAATGCATTTCCAATTTTAATATCCTTTATCTTAAAGTTAATTAAACAATCCAGCTTTGTTTGGAATTTTGTCCATGATTAATTTGCAATTTTGTAGCAATACATTGTTGGATTTCTATCATCTAGGTTCATTCGTAGATTTTAGAAGCTCAATTGCTTTTATCAATTGATAAATATACAAAATGTATGCACTGAGCTAGCTGTTTCAGATTTTCGAAAAATGTAGGAAAATAAAAGAAGACATTTTAGTTAAAGTTTAACAGACACCCCATTCTTATAGGATTTAGTGATATTTTTATTAATTTAACAAAATTCTGTAAATTCTGTATTGAAAATGTATTCTCAAAACTGAAGATCACCCATTCCACATCGTCAATCTATCAAAAAACTGAAAATAAACCTGTCACATATACAGATTCGCTCAAGCAAAGCGGTTGATCTTTGAGATGTTGATAATTTATACCAAATTATAATTTGAAAGTTTTATAAATAGTTTATTAAATAAATCTGTGTTAAGTTCTTCATGAGAATAATTTGATTTGTCTTATGTGTTAGGGTCCTTCCATATTTAAACTGCCACTTCCCAACCACTAAATCACATTTGGACAGATAAACAAGTAAAAAACAATTCTTCTATATCATTACAGTTTGACTTTGATCATGATATGGAGGAACCATTAAAACCACATCCGGACAGATGAACAAGTAAAAACCAATTCTTCTATATCATTACAGTTTGAATTTGATCATGATATGGGGAACCATTAAACCGCATCCGGACGGATGAACAAATAAAAAATATTTTTTCGATATCATTACAGTTTGAGTTTGAGCATGATAAGTTGAAAGGACTGCTGCTGATGTTTATATATTGCAAATTATAATATATACTTTGACTAACTTATCCCTGCTTTTCCCAGCATCTGATGTCTAGCTGCAACTAAGAGGCTCAGCAATAAGCGTACAGAAATTCCGGTACAAGTAATATATTGGAAGATCTAGAATGGCCGACCAGAGCAATAAGGAAATGGGAGAACCAGGTTCCTCTATGCATGGTGTCACAGGTAGGGAACCAACATACAGCCTATCTACTAGTAATGGGCCTCCAGACACAGACAGTCACTTCGATCTTCCAGTGGATTCCGAGCACAAAGCCACGAAATTCAAACTGTTTTCCTTGGCTCAGCCCCACATGAGGTCCTTTCACCTCTCTTGGATCTCCTTCTTCACTTGTTTCATCTCTACATTCGCTGCTCCACCTCTGATACCCATCATAAGAGACAATCTGGATCTCACAAAGAAGGACATAGGCAACGCAGGAATCGCATCTGTTTCTGGTGTCATATTTTCCAGGCTCGTGATGGGAGCTCTGTGCGACCTTGTAGGCCCCCGTTACGGCTGCGCGTTCATGATAATGCTCACTGCTCCTGCCGTTTTCTGCATGGCCACTGTTTCCACCGCAACAGGGTTTATTCTGGTTCGTTTTTTCATCGGCTTCTCGTTGGCAACGTTTGTTTCGTGCCAATTTTGGATGAGCTCCATGTTCAACAGCAAGATTGTGGGTCTGGCAAATGGGATGGCAGGAGGCTGGGGGAACATGGGAGGAGGGGCAACACAGCTGATAATGCCTCTCGTCTACGAATTGATCAATAAGAGAATCGGTTCCACTCCCTTCACAGCTTGGCGCATTGCGTTCTTCGTACCTGGATTCGCCCACATCTTCATGGGACTCTGTGTGCTCATCCTCGGACAAGACCTCCCGGATGGTAACTTCGCAGCTCTTCACAAAACGGGGGGCAAAGTTAAAGACGACTTTTCCAAGGTGATTTTGTGTTTTTGTTTATAAATTTAGATAATTTTTTTTGAAGCTAATTAAGTTTAGCTGGTTTGTGGTTATGGAATGAAGTGTTATCCTCTTAATCCAAATTCTTATCTTATTGTCTTTTGAGTTTATAATCTTCGATATATTAGTGAAACAATCTTTTAACCATTAGTGAAACAATCTTTTAACCATGTTTTGTAGGTTTTCTTTTAAGCTATAGTAGGGTTTGTAGTTATGAAATGAAGTGTTATCTTTTTCATTCAAATTCTCATTCTCTTCTAAGTTCATAATCTTCGATATATTATTAAAACAATTTTGAACCATGTTTTGTAAGTTTTTTTTAAGTTATAATAAGGCTTGTAGTTATGAAATGAAGTGTTATTCTTTTCATCTAAATTCTCATTCTCTTCTAAATTCATAATAAATATATTATTGAAACAACTTCGAAACTCTCATTCTCTTTCATCCAAATTCCCATTCTCTTCTAAGTTCATAATGAATATATTATTGAAACAACTTTGAAACTCTCATTCTTTTCTGAGTTTATAATCTTCGATATATTATTGAAACAGCTTTGAACCATGTTTTGTAGGTTTTGAAACATCTTTGAACCATGTTTTGTAGGTTTTCTTTATCACTAGAGAATGGTTTTCTTTTATCCAAATTCTCATTCTCTTCTAAGTTCATAATGAATATATTATTGAAACAACTTTGAAACTCTCATTCTTTTCTAAGTTCATAATCTTCGATATATTATTGAAACAGCTTTGAACCATGTTTTATAGGTTTTGAAACATCTTTGAACCATATTTTATAGGTTTTCTTTATCACTAGAGAATGGTTTTCTTTTAGGCAAAGCATGGTTTGTATTTATGAAATGAAGTGTTATCCTTTTCATCCAAATTCACATTCTCTTCTAAGTTCATAATGAATATATTATTGAAACAACTTTGAAACTCTCATTCTCTTCCGAGTTCATAATCTTCGATATATTATTGAAACAACTTTGAACCATGTTTTGTAGGTTTTCTTTTACACTGAGAATGGTTTTCTTTTAAGCTAGAGCATGGTTTGTAGTTATGAAATGAAGTAGTATCCTTTTCATCCAAATTCTCATTCTCTTCTAAGTTCATCATGGTTTTCTGCAGGTTTTCTTTTACGCTGTCACAAATTATAGAGCATGGATTTTGGGTCTCACTTATGGATACTGTTTTGGAGTGGAGCTCACCATCGACAATGTTATCGCACAGTACTTTTATGACAAATTCAATTTGAAACTTCACACAGCTGGTTTAATTGCGGCCAGTTTCGGTCTTGCAAACATCGTCTCTCGTCCAGGCGGGGGAGTGCTCTCGGACATAGTTGCCCGCAGATTTGGCATGAGAGGGCGACTATGGACTCTCTGGATCGTGCAGACTTGTGGCGGGATTTCTTGTATCTGGTTGGGGAAATCGAATTCTCTCTCCCTCGCTATTACTGTAATGATTATCTTCTCCTTATTTTGTCAAGGAGCCTGCGGTCTAACATACGGTGTCGTCCCTTTCGTATCAAGAAGGTTTGTATTGAAATTTGATGCTGTATACACCAAATATTTTCTCGTCCTTGTTGGATTTTTCTGTTTAAAGTGACAATCCTTGACCTGATTGTGCGTCTGGACCATCGAACGCATAAACGATTGTGCGTCGAGGGTTTTGTTTGTAATTGGCATTGACCTTTCCACCATTGGTGAGTGCAGAGCTTTAGGTATAATCTCTGGAATGGGAGGCGCAGGGGGAGCCGTGGGCGCAGTTCTAACGCAGCTGCTGTTTTTCACTAGTTCCAAATACTCGACAGAGACCGGACTCAGCTTAATGGGTGTCATGATCATTGTTTGCACATTGCCGATTGGAATCATCTACTTTCCACAGTGGGGAGGAATGGTCTGTCCACCCTCCAAGGCTGAACATGCTACAGAGGAAAGATATTACGGGGACGAATGGTCGGAGGACGAAAAGCGAAAGGGATACCATGAAGCCAGCATGAAATTCGCAGATAACAGTCGAAGCGAGAGAGGAAGTAGAGTGACCTCTCTACCTACTCCACCAGGTGGAACCCCTGAACATGCCTGATCAATCCAATCCATTGCATATATATGCGCGCAGACGTGGATGTATGCCTACTTTTTTGGATTAATATTTCGATGATTCCATTTTCACCAATAAGACGCAGTGTTCGATTGATGAATCTGGTACCACTACAGTCTAATTTTTTTTTAAGTAGTCATAAAATGATAATTATTTTAATTTTTATAGTTTTGTAACTTAAATAATAGTGTTTAACTATTTTATCAAATAGTTTTTTTTTTAATCTGTTAGTACTAGCACAGCCGTTAACTTGCTGCATTGCTGGTGATGTCAGCACAGAAACCTGGTCACCAAACTTCAGCCAGCAGAAATATGAAACGCTTTAATATTTGTGCGAATACTTTAATATTTTTTAATCAGGTAGATATGGCAATAAGTTAGTGAACATAGTAATTTTTAAATACTATTAGGTAAATGTAAAAAAGTAAACATATAAACGGATGTCTTTATAACAGCTCGGAAGTTAATGGATGAAATCAGAGCCATTCATTTAGTGTGACGACTAAGAATATTCTAGGCATATTTAATCTCGTCCATAGAAAACGTATTAAGAACTAAAAACCTATTAAATGTGCCCATTGTCAATAGGTGTACCCCTTTAGGTGTAATTAAATCATTATTTTTTGTTATTTAAAATCTATTTTTGAATGTAAAAATGAAATGGATTCATCATGTTGAAAAACTCTTGGATCATTTGAATAATACAGAAATAATCACTCAAATCTGTAGATATAACAAATCATTTCTTAAATTTACAAATCTAACAAATTTTCATCAAATTTCAAGCAAAAATCCAAAAAAAATAATCATTTGATAGAACGTTTAAACTGAATAATCAAATGGTTTTATAAATTAAAAAATTATTATAAATGCACATATACTTATAAAGATATCATTATAAAATATAATAAAACTTCATTTCTACTCTGAAGTTTTGTAATATTTAAGAAAGAAAATCTATTCACTAAGTGGTTTGTTTCCATTCGTGCAATCTCATTACCAGTAAGTGCATTAAATATAATTAAATGCATTTTTAATATTATAAACACTAAGTAGAAAATAGTGTGACATTTTAATAGATTATAATTATATATTTATTATGGAATTGTTTTAACTATTTTATGTTTTTTATTTATTTAGATCCTATTATCTTTGTTGATTTCGGTTGTGATTTAATTAATTTTAATTATATTTAAATCTAAAAAATTAAACAATTAAACTCCTCCATTTATAATAACTTAAAACTATATATTTAGAAATCTACAAAACGAAAAAAAACTATTTTATTTATATCACTATGATTTGTATTTAGATAATTTCAATCCATATAAAAAACTATGTTCCAATCTAATTATGTAAAATTAAGATTTTTAAATTTTTATAAGAAAAAAAAAAGGGAGTAGATTGAAAACTCTTTTAAATATTTTTGAATATGTAATATCTAAATCTTTTAAATATTTTTGTACATGTTATATCTAAATATTTTTTACATATTATATCTGGTTTCTATATAATTTTTTTACCAAAATACATAAATTTAAATTCTTTCATTTATTTTTCTCAAATTTATTCTCTCAGATTTGAATCATTCCTCTTGATTCATTTCATAAAATTTAGATTCCCTACTCTCAATAAATATGTGGGAATAATAAACATCATAAGTTGCATTAGTTCTTAACAATGAGTAGTGTCCACAAATTTCTGACACAATTTATATTATGAAATCTCAATATAAACATGTAAATTACCATTAGTTCAAAAACAAGATTATGTGTAATATAATTAATTATAAGAATAAACTATTCTACAATTCAAGCTTCATCTTTTAGATGGGTGTATCGTTTATGATGAGTAGTCTATTCTACAACTCAAGCTTTATCTTTTACATGGGTGTATCCTTTAGGATGAGTAGTCTATTGATCAAATATTGTATTTGGATGTTCTAATTTGTAATATAGTATATTTTATATTTTTAGTTTAAATAGATTATTCATATATTTTATGGAAGATTTTATTATTTTTTATTGTTTTTTTAATAATTTTGTATTTTATGTAAAATAATTTAAATGTGTGTGGATCTTTCTATAGATTTGGTGGGAAAAAGTGGCAATGGAGTGATCATGAACATGCTCATACAAGAATGT
>WSFP011561208.1:0-11023 GCA_009831015.1 Picea engelmannii
AAGCTATTTATGATAAGGAAGTTTTTGCTGGGTTTTCTTCCCCTAGAGGGTTTCCCAGGATAAATGCTGTGTTTCTTGTGAATGTGTATTTCTCAGTGATCTTGTTCTTATTATGCTCTTATCTATTGAAATGCAAAGAACTACAATAATGGCATAAACATTAACAATTTTCTCCCGTTTGG
Source organism: Picea engelmannii (assembly GCA_009831015.1). NCBI lineage: Eukaryota > Viridiplantae > Streptophyta > Pinopsida > Pinales > Pinaceae > Picea > Picea engelmannii. The sequence goes on from WSFP011561208.1 coordinate 183, forward strand.
GTTTACACATAAAAATCATTGTGTTATGTGTATGGTTTTTGTGATGATGAATGGAATTGTTAGTGGTTAATGTTTACATTATGTGCTTAAGGTTAAAAGTGGTAAAAATTGCTCAATAATGATTCACCCCCCCTCTTAGTATTGGTGAATATTCCAACATATGCTTCTACAAGAAGGAAATTGCATTGCATAAAATCAAAACACACATGAACTAAGTTCCAACACTTGCGATTTCAAGTCTAATGTATGGATCCTCTTTGAGTGATACCAATAGTGACCTAGTCCCGTGATAAAACTTCTCTTTCTCTCTTATTATACTATCATCATGAGTGTGTTATAATAATATACTTCGATAACTAAGCATTCTACAAGAATCAAAGAAAATAAATTCTAGGAAAAAAATTAACATGAACAAGGTAAAATCTACAATATACAAACTATCTACATGAGATCTCCAATCCAAGCTTAATTGAAGATTAACTATAAAGATTGTAGCACTTTGTATGTGTGAATTGCAATTTATACTATTTTGTGGCTATCCCGTGCATTGCAATTGAGATGATTGTACCAAACAAGTGATATATCATTATCATAGTAACACTGCAATAATAGAGTGGATTCAAAATTCAACTCTACCATTCATATGTGACTACAGTTTGTAAATGACATAAGAAAATTAAAATTGAAATGATAAAATAAATATGGAATTACAAACCAATTTATGTACAACAAAGTGAATGCAACTTCCATGTATAGATCCACAACTCTTGTTCTCTAGTGGCCCCCATCTAGAGTGTAGGGAGCTAGGATATATTAAAACAATACTAGCAACTGAAATCATAACTCACACATTAAAAAAAATAACCAACAAGTGTGACAAAGGTCTAAGAGCTTTATCTTTTTTATTCAAAAAACCCCAATCTTTTACATTGTATCTCTGAATAGACGATAGGAATTAATTCTCCTTACATTATATAGAAGAATCGCTTATGCCATTTTTGGAATAAGAAAACAAACATGTAATGAAATCTAAAACTACCAACAAATATAAAAAACACATTTCCCATGTTCCCCATCGTATTGGTTGAGAATAAGAGCTAGATCCACTATTGATACGAGTTTCAGATCACAAGGAATGGAATCTAGTTTCAATTTACCAAAGTACGAATTGAATGATACACCCATGTCTCTACCAAGATCAACAAATAGAAGGCAATATCATTTGTGTAGATGCATTGTCCAGCTCCCAAGAATTTCTTAAAGTAGGTGTAAAACTAAAAACATGTTCCAGAGATTGGTTGGAGTATTAATAACGTCCCAGGAATCCAGAGATCAGTTGGAGTATTTATCTACTCACATTTACCCTCATTACCATGTTTGCAATGTTCCCTTCTCAACCATAAATAATATGGAAACTTATTTTTGCACTCATTCACACTTTAGCTAATGATAAGGAATCCAAAATCTATAAAAATGTAGTAGGAACAAATAAAACTCACCTACGACCATAATCATAGACAAAAAATAACCAAAATGCAATCCAAGACATCTAATGATCCAATTATTATCTAGTGACAATTGTTTAGGAAAAAGAAGGAATTTTGGGTGGTTTAGAGTAGACAAAAGAGAGGTTATGATAGGTTAAAATTATACCATATAGGAAACCCTTCATCTCCCCCAGAATGAATATATTTCATGTCCTCATGCAACCTACAAACCTATACCTTTGGCTCTAACCCCTATATGTGGGGACTCATGCTAAATTCTATTTCAATAATGAGATGGATATTCCTACTTTATTCATTCCAATATGCCTCCTTGAAATAAAATAAAGCAAGTTAACTTCCAGTGGAAACCCTTCTAGAATTGAAACAACAATGTTACATGCATCATTGCTTCTAAATTCCTTGGAAGTAGAACCAACCATAGAAAAATGGTTGTATCCCTTGCAGTGAAAATCTTGTAGAAGAATTCTGTTGGTAGTGTGATTTAATTAAGGCCAATATCAAATGATAATGTCTCCACCTTATTGGATCTGTTCATGGGTTGGAGAGTCATATGTGCATATACCTCATCAATATCTGCATCTACATACTTGAGTTTTCCCATGCTGTTGGATGATACATATGTTTCTCCTTTGGAGGAACTGACATGCTCAAATTCCACAGATTGGGCATTCACATTTTCCTCAATTTATTATCATCAGATATTGGTACCCCTGTTTCCTTAGATTGATCGAATTCATGTTCAATAATCCCTTGAGTGAGTACTTTACCATTATAATCATGGGTTTTCGAACCCTGATGTAAACTCACGACCGAGGATTTTCCAATTCAAATAACCAGTAGTTTCTCTTGTCTATGGAATGCTAATAGTTTGGTGTGCCCGATCAAGAAGGTAAGAATACTCCAGATCTTCAAATCAATTTTGTAAGGATGAACAAGGCTCATTGAAGTACATAGGAAGGAACACTTTTTTAAGATCCTGGTTGACATTGTATTTAATCATGGAACAAAGGCTCACTCCTTTCTCCTTTTTCCTTTGGTCCAAGTAATTTCTTTCACCTTTTCACATAAGGGTGGTCAAATCCAACTATTTTCATATCTACATCAACACCAAACTTAGAATTTTAGAGGGACAAACCTTCATCTGAATCAACTGATGAACACTTATGTACAAAATCCATTCTCCTTAATGAATTAGAATATAGAAACTCCCTTGTGTCAAAACAAGTACTTTCATCCTCATCCAATTCTTCCTCTAGCCTCTCATTGCCATCATCCGAATTAGTAACACTCCCTTCACCTTATTTTCCATTTCTGGAACGTGCTTTGAACGATGATGACTTTCATTGACAACCTTTGTGTCTAGGTCGATTTGTTTTGTCATTGGTTACCTCAAAGTTTTAAACAAACAAAATTGCTTTTGATGAAGAAGATTCAATTTTTTTTTGCAACACAAAGAACTCCACCATCATAATCTACTCACTTTCTTGGAATCATCCCGACTTAGTGATGATGATTTAGTCCCAGTGATGATATTTTAATCTTGTCACCGGATTTGTACTAGAGTGGTTGCTACAAAATGATGACAAAAATAGTCACCTCCTTTGGATCAACATGACCAGGATGAAAAACGATCCTCAATGAAAAATGATTATCATTTATTCATTATTTTCTATGCACAAAAACAAGTCTTTACTTTGTTTATCATCATAACCTATTGGGAAGCTTTATTTACTCCTAGGAACATTGGTCAACAATGTCTTTAGCTCCATAAAGATTACCCCCTTTAGCAAGATTCATGACAAGCTTGAGATCATCCAACTTTTCGATACAATGGTTTCTTTATTGAGAGTGCAAGAAACACTTAGCCTCAACAATATGGAATCCACCCAGTGACAAAAATTCTGTAATAGAGTTTGGATTGATGTAATTATTGTGAGCTGTTTTAGCAATATAGAAATCCTAGTGTTGTAATCTTAACATGGTATACACCAATCCTTTAACATGGAAACATCATTGGTCCATGTCCTCCTCTATTTCATTATGTCTATCATCATAAGCTTTTGATTGAAAATATGAACTTGTTCCAATGGATGCAATTGAAAAATTATCCAAGATACTCATAACCTTTGAATTGGTGCTTGTATTATGATGATGTTGGGTTTGGGAAGTATATAACCCAAAATTAATCCAATGAATTTCCAAGCATTGTCAAATATTGATTCATTGTTTCTCACAAATGGGATTTAATTCATATACAAAAATAACAACTTACAAAGAAAACTTCTAACTGGTGCAATTTATATGAAAACTTTGTATTCAAAAATCCTAATTGGGCAAACAAGGATGGTTTCTGTAGCTATTCCTCTAAAAAAAATTCAATATGAGTTTTGCAATATAACCCTATCTTTGTTTTTAATATACTTTAGATGCTACCAGACAATTGGATCGATTCCTTAATAGTCAAAAGAGGCTCTATATAGATAGTGTGCTCTTCTAGATTGTTATTTCACTAGTACAAAGAGAGTAATTTGTTACTAAAAAAACAACTAAAAACTGGATATATATGACTATTTGAGTCAACGACTATTAGTAGCAAACTAGTAGTGTCTTTTCACCTGACTAACTTTTAGTCGTATTTTAGTTAGTCGTTAATTGGTTGACTTAATCCATCATCTTGTAATATATTTACTCTTTTATTTGGTCATTAATTGCCACCATTTTGTATTTCATTTACTTGTTTATTTGGTCATCGATTGTCACCATTTTGTAGTACATTTACTCATTTGTTTGGTCATTGATTGTCACCATTGTGTAGTACATTTACTTGTTTATTTGGTCATTAATTGTCACCATTTTGTAGTACATTTACTTGTTTAATTAGTCATTAATTGTTTTCATCTTGTAGCATATTTATTGTTTTTTAAGTCATTATTATTTTTTTATCATTTTTACTCATATATTTAGTCGCATTATAAAGCACTATGCAAATAGTATAATCCTAGTCCCTTATAACGCGACTACAATAAAAGTAGTATTTTTGGTTATATTTATTCCTAATTTAGTAGTTTTATATTCATTTTATTTTCTTTATTCATAATTATTCAACATAAATTAATACAACGTGAATAATTTTAAAAAATGTCATACAATGTTGATGTTGATCTAATATCAATGAAACAAATTATATATAAAATTATATACTTAAAAAATAAATAAAGATTTCATATATACAATTGAATCGGTGGAAATAAATTAAATTGGTATAAACTTCATGTAAACTTGCAACATTAATTAAAAATACTATAAATAAGATCGAGTACACACATATATATTTGAACCACACAAATTATATATATAAAAAATATTAAAAGTCAAGTGTTATCACAATACATTTGAATTTCCAGCTGAATATCCACTAATACATGATGATCATTGATCATCTAGTCCATGAAAAAAAATGTGTCCATTATACTCTCTATTTCAAAATCAAGCTTTGGGACAAGTACATGAAAATCATATACATCAATGACTTTTTCAAATATTTCAACAAATTCTCAAGAGTTAAAATTCCTTCCTTCATGCCTTTCCATGATGGTAACCATAGGTCAGGGAGTTTCAATAGGTGGATTCTCCTTCTCCATTGTTGTAGTCATAGCCTTGTAGGAAAGGTTGTGGACAATAGACCCGCTGTTGGCGCAAGCCAATTTTGGAAGAAAATCAAGGAAGTTTGAGGAAATCAAGGCAGAGCCAGAAAAATGGGGAGCACGTCAGTAACAGAGGAAAACCGACACTGGGTAAAAGTAGTTACAAAGTGGACAAATTTCTATGGAGCAGTTGGAAAGTGTACAAGCGCTGAATTGGAGAATGGTTGGATCATGGACCAACCGAGATTGAGCAGTTGGAAAGTGGAAAAACCTAATCTGCTTAGGGTTAGGGTTTTTTGTAAGGGATTTGTCCCATTTTTTTTGTGTTGGCCCTCGGCTATGGAAGTATGCGAAGATCAAGGAAGAAAAGGGAGAATGAGAACTTCACAGAAGACACCGTGATTATTACTGGGTCGAAGTGAGAAAAATAGTAGAAAAGATGGAGCAAAGTAAACCGTTGAACGAGGAGATTGAGAATGACAGATAAGAAAGAAAGAAGGATCATGGACAAGTCAACAAGTGGGAAAAGCCAACGTTGGATGCTTTTGTGCACTGCGCGAGAAGGAAGGAAAGATAGGCTGGCGAAGCCCTAAAAATACGGGTCAAGTTGACCTAGGGTTTTAGACACCTAGGGTTTTGGTATCTAGGGTTTTGGACACCTAGGTTTCGGCCTAAGGATGTCAGTGAGCTATTGTAATGTATAAATAGAGGTCTAAAGAACCTGGGATGGGTTGGTGTTACGATTATTGTTGTTTTCTTTGTTGTTGTGTGATCAAGTGAGTAGTAGTGTGTGAGAAAGAAGTGCTGAGTACGAGAGCCTTTTGGTATTGTAAGATATTCAGATGGGTGCGAAGATCAACCCTACAACTGGGTGTGATTTTCATAATCTCGCTCCAATTGTATATAAAAATAATTAATAATCACTAATAAAGTAACAAATATAACCGATATTCCAGAGATCACTAGTAAATGGGAATTGATATTTATATTATATAACATTAGTGAAATACATTTCTTGAACCTTACCATGTCGAGGAAAAGTTATTGTTCAAATATCATAAATAATATTTTACTTTAGCTAGGCTAATTGTGTTTCTTCTTAATATCCATCTCAATGGTTACAATGGGTTCTATCATTGCACCTTAAGAAATAGGATATCCCCGCATAGGATAAATGAGAATTTTGGAAAAAGAGTCCCATTGAATATGTTTCTCCATTTTCAAAGATAAAATAATTCATTCTGGGGAATATATCCTAATATTTTATATCTCTCAAAATACAAAAATAAATTTTGACTTTACAACTATAGAAAATGATACAATTGACTCCAGATGCTGACCTTTGTGTTTCCTTGCTTCCCTGTAGCTGTTTTGTTGATTTATTCTTGCACCAACTGAATAAGAACCTTCCAATACTCATTTGAAGGATACTTGTACTCCATCATTTTCCTATAGGCAATATCTAATTTTGTGTACTTGTCATTAGTGGGAACAATTGAAAACATTTTTATTTTATTTTCCATAATAGATAGAAGTCATCAATTAAAATATCTACTATGGTTTGACCCCTTATTGCTTCAGTCATATCCCTAAATTTATCAACATTTTATCTTGCTTTGAAAAACTTTTTCTTGTAAGATTCAAATGAAAGAAGATTCACTTTCTTACCTCAACAGATTGGTAATCCCATCTGTACCAAATTATCAAACTTGTGTGTAAAAAACTCAAGATTCCTTTTGACTGCAATACATTTATTTTGAGCTTGTTGAATCAAATTCCTCTTTGTAAAATTTTTCTTTGTTTCCATAACTATTGAACTGTGATCCTTTACCCCATGATTTCTTAAGTCATCCTTGGATTTGGAATTAATAAACTTAATGATTTTATTTGCTAATTGAGGTTTATTACTAAATTCTTTGAAAGCATGTTGTACGGATTTATTTGCTTCATTTGCGAAAGCTATCGCTTCTCCAATTAATTTGAAGGAATCCCACATATTGGTAACTTATGTTATAATTTGATCCCGAATAAGATGCTTTTCCCCAATCAAATAAGGTTTTCCAACCAAATTAACTTGTAATTGTTCTATGTCTTCTTGCAATTTAGCTTTAACATTACGATATTGTGTAATAAGTTTGTCTCTATCACTAAATTGATCTCTTATAATTTTAAGCTCATCATTCTACACATAAATTAATTTTCCCAAATTTTCAACTTCAACCTATTTTAAATTTAGATCTAACAAAGTTTTGGCAAAATCATTAGATGGGTCTATAGCTGCTAAAGGTTGAAGAGAAGAAGTCCTTTTCTTCAAAACTTTAATTTGTTACTCACACAATTCAATCCATTCTTTCATTTGAAGCATCTGTCCTAAAAGCTGATTCTTTTCTTACTGTATGTCCTGTAATTTAGGTGTTTGAACATGACCAATATTTGGTATATTAAGCTTCTTATTTAATGTCTATATTTCAATATCCTTAGTTTAAATCAAGGCTTGTATATATTTACTATATTTGGGATTAGCTCCCAATTCAATTCTGAAGTTCTTCAATTCTCATCTGCTTGGTCCTGTTAGCCAACTTTTCTTACTTTAGTTGCTTTTGAATTTTATCTACCATATTTTGCAACTTTTTCATACCAAGAGAAGCTTGCTTTGCATCTCTGCAAATCATTTCTCAAGTCTGTCTATGTAAATCCATATTATCCACTAAATTTATTGCGTTTAGATCAAGTGAAAATTTGGCAGCTTTATAATTGTCAACAGTTTTGATAATTTGAGCCTTAGGTTATAATATATCCAAATTCAATTTCCCTTTCCCATAATCTAGAGAAGATAATAATATAGTTTGATAGGATCCCTGATCGAAAAGTTGAGGATATATATCCTTCTTGATATTAATAATATTCTTATTCTTCATTGCCAAGAATTGAGAGAAAACGTTTTTTTTTTTTTTTTTGATCTGTTTCTACAACTTCATTTCCTTCTTGGGATTTTGAGCTTTCCATACTTGCTGACTAGAGAAAGTGAACTATGAAAACAAGCTTTCTTGCTGATGCCTCTGATATAATCTGAATTACTTTACTCCTATCTTCTGGCTATTCTTCTCTCCTTTGTTTTTTACTCAGTTGTTCTTCCATTTCTAATACTGTTTGAGAAGATTCAAAATGATTTCTCTTATTGGTCTTCTCATGCTATTGTGGAGTTTCAATAATTGATGGCTATGATGATTGAGTAGAATCTTGTATTTGGACTTGAAATATCCTCTGCACATCTTCCCAACTTTCTTGATTAGCCAATTTTTCCAATTGAGGTTTACTATGATGACCATAAGGAGCTGCGCCTTGTTCCATTCTTTTACTGGTAATGATTAAATATGGATCATACATGCATTGTTGTCCTTGATGGAAACCCATTTCTTGAAGCAATTTCTCTATCACCTACAATGCTCATATGGTATTTACAATAAATGGTCTGACTTATTTCTTCAACTTGAAAGTTACCTTTTGTTTCTTGGAAGTAAAATGAATATGATCATAATTCAATCTTTTCCTAATGTATTCTAAAGAAAAAAATATGATTGTTAAAAATTTAGGTAGCAAGAAAGGTTGAACCTCGACCCCATAAATTCTGATCTCTGTGTGGTTATGAAATAGATACCAATCTCCTACTTTAGTGTCAGGACTCAACTGTAAGAGTTTCTTACACTTTGAAAAATTTCTAGGAGGAACCTCTTCATGGATAACGGTGTAAGATGTAGACATAATCTGATTGATAAACTTAGAGAATCCTTCATTTTGGGGTTTATTTCTGACCAAGGAAGTCCAGTGAATTACTTAGCAGGGGTTACCCATTCCATCCTCTATTTTCAATTCAAGATGCTGAAATTTGATATCTTGAAAATACAAGAATAGGTATGCCAAATAAGATTGAAATCTACAACATCTGCTGACTCCAAATTTTAGTAATTGGAAATGAAGGGTATCGACCAAATATTGGGCATAGTTGAACTTAATCAAGGGTTTAAGAGAAGGTGGAAAAATGGAGCACATAAACCCTAGAATAATATCATCAATAGTATTGTCATTGTCATAACCTAAAATTGTACACACCATCGCTATGACTTGCTTGGAAATCTCATAAGTATGCCGGTGTCATAAGTAGAAGCATTTTCAGGAACACTAGTGTCTTTGTCTTGATAGTATTGAAGTAAGGCATTTTTTTTGAGGATTTAATTCTTTAAAAGGCGAAGCCAAGTTTTCTTCATTTATATTTTGAATTTCAAGAGTTTCAACTAGTTTTAACATTTCAGAAATTGATTGGGCATTTAGCACAAACAAAACCAACCCATTTTTTGATATTAAGGAAATTTAACCAACCCATTTTTTGATATTAAGGAAATTTTTAATGGTACATAATTTGAAGAGAACCAATATACAAATTATGGGAAATTATGTCTGTGGAACTATAAATTTGGATAAGTTAGATTCCCAACCATGTTAAAATTCATGGAGGTCCCTAAAATGTTCAACAAGTAATTGGTGAATTTCAAGTAAATCAAAAGACAACGCAATATCAAACACTTCTTCATCGCTATCGACCAAGTCTTGTTCTTCTACAGACAAGGTTCTAGTGTATTTTACACGCTTGGAATACTTCATTTTATAATTAAAATGAAAATAATGCTTTGAAATACCCATAAGGTTCTTTGAGTCGAATAAATTTTGGCTTTGTCGACACTTTAACTGGCTAAATTCCACAATATTCTTTTCATACTTTATATGACACAATTTACCTTTTACCACAACCTTCATACTAACCTTCATACTTTAACCACGAACTTTTACCGTTTTATTATAGAACATTTCCTTAAGGACACGTGGCATGTATTTATTGGTTGAAATAAAAACTTATAAACATATTTAAAATGATAATATATTATTTTAATCTTACCTCATATACGTGATGTTTCCATGTTAGTGCCATGTAATTTCCATGCCATTGGCGCGTCAACATATTTTTGGGGGTCCTGTGGCTATTTTGAAAACCATGAGAAGGGGCCCCATATTTGTCTTTCTATAGACACTTCACATACATGACCATAAGGCTTTCGGGGGGTCTCATGGCTGTTTTGAAAACCATCGGGAAGGGGGCCTAGACTCGTCCCACTGTCGACACTTCATATACGTGAATATAAAGATTTAAAGGGGTCCCACGGACATTTTGAAAACCACTGAGAAGGGGGCCCAGTCTCATCCCATTGTGGACACTTCACATACTTTGAAAATTGTGGTATTCTATTTCAGACCCCCGCTCCCCCACCCACCCCTCTTTTTCTATTAAATGCCATGCATAGTGGGGGGATAAATTCAACGGTATCTGTTGATTTGCGCTCATCGTAACCCACATATAACAAGCACAAAATTTTATAAGACATTAAAATAAAGTTTTATTCCAATAATTTTAATTTAAAACTATTAATTCCATAATTTCGAATAACTATAAAAAAAAAAAAAAACATTTTCTTTTTAATGTTACAACACATGCAAAGTGTTTGGATAAAATGCCAAGAAAAATCACGGTCTCATGGAATGCAATGATTTTTGGGAATGCACAGAATGGGTGTAGTGTAGATGCACTTAGAGTGTTTTATAAGATGTGTTTAATGGATATCGAGCTTAGCTTCTTCAC
>WSFP011561215.1:0-11023 GCA_009831015.1 Picea engelmannii
ATATATCCCTTTCATTGTGTTTAGCAAGTGAGTTAAAATGGAGTTTATAAGAGATTATCAGTTATTTTTGAGCTTTCTGTCAGGTCCAATTTGCCACCTCTTTGCCAGAAGGATATTCTTTGTGCTATTATCATGTATATATCTTGAGTGGGCATAATGGTTAAGAACATGTGTTTCCTCTTAAAAAATCACAGGTGTTTCTTTGTATCGTTATAATGCAATGTAACACTCCATTGATTGTACTCATAAAATAACAAAACTAAAATGTACACAATAAAATATGTGAAATAATGAGGAAAAAAAAATAAAAATGTATGACTTGATTAGTTAAGCATTAGTGTTGAATTACTTATATATATATATATATAATTTAAAAACCTTTCAATCAAATTAAGAATTTATGTACATATTTTCCTTTTTGCCTAACCATCATACATATTATTAGCTACAACTTTAAAGTGGTTACATCCACAAAATCATTGAATCAAAATGCATTCAGTAAAATATGTAAAGTAAAGTAAAAATAAAAAGAAATTGATTTATAATTTAAAGTGAAAAAACAAACTACCATTCATAAATTGATATTAAAATAAATATCCATCCATAAATTAAGATAAATATCTACATAGGTCTATATATAAAATAAAACAAATCAGTTTATATTTATTTTAATTTAATTTTTTTAAATATTTTAAATTTAATTCATTGTTATCTATATATAAAATAAAACAAATTAATTTATATTTATTTTAATTTAAGTTTTTTAAATATTTAAAATTTACATGAATGTTATACTAATGAGATAGTGAATTGAAATAGTATATCTTTATCATCAAATACAAAATTTATATAAACAAAATTATGTATTAGTTTAGAAGCTATTAAATAAGAAATTTTGTTTTTATATAAATTGAATTTTAATTTTAATTTTAATTTTAATTTTAACAAATATTTCATATAAATTTATTAATTGTTATCTTCTTCATTCAAATTCAATTCTCATCATTTACATATTAAATTTTTAATCACTATATTAATATAAATTAATTGTAATAAGTATTTAGTTTATCATAATGCAATTAATTATAATATCCATTTAAATTTTGTTTTGATATCTCTTTTAATTTTTGGTATATGTATGAATTAGTTTCTTTAAATAAAAATAAAAAAACAAGTTAAAATAATTTATTTATAATATAATTTTTTAACTTTATACATCTCGAATTCTAAAAATTAGGGAGGTTGGTAGTGTGACCATTTTCAAAATATTGATTACACAATCAACCTCCCTAATTTCTTAACTCAACAAAAGTATGGTGATTTTGGAAAGCTTATCTTAATGCTTTTCTAGTACATAAACAAAATTCTAAAGAATCACAAGTATGATAGATCAATTAGGTCTTAGTGAACATTAATCATCATCATCAATGAAGCTTGAAAATCTATAAATTTAAATATTTAGATATTTTTATTATTTTCATAAAATTTAAAAATCTATAAATTTAAATATTTAGATATTTTTATTATTTTCATAAAATTCATTTTTATGAGTATATTAGTTTCTTCAAATAATAATAAAAAATTAACAAGCTAAAATAATTTAATTATAATATAATTTTTAAATTTTATATATATTAAAATTCTAAAAATTACATTATATTTAAACTTGAAAATTTACAAATTTAAATATTTAAATATTTTTATTGTTTTCATAAAATTCAAAATTTAAATTTAATAAGATTTTTTACTTAAATTCTTAAAATTAAAAAAAAAAATTAGATTAAATTTATATGTAATTCCAAAAACATTAAACTATTATTAAATATAAACTTTGACATCCACACCTTTACATTTTTTCTTTGTATGAAATGAAGAAAGCCACCACTACCCAACAAAGAAGCCTGTACTACCAACCAACGGAATGTAGTGAAAGTGTTTAGAGATAATATAATACTCGAGTACTTACGAAACTAAATAATACAACTAATTTCTTCACTGGAAACTCTGGTTTCTTCATTGAAAACTCTGAAATCTAATTACACTTAATGGAAAAATAATTATGTACGTCGTATTCAACCATGAATACAAAGTTCTTAAAAATTTAGCATATAAGTTAAGCATACAAAGTAATACTAAACAATTGATCCTAATCATAAATAAATTTTACTAGATCCACTCGAATCATCTCTTGGGTTGAGTCGAAGTCTAGAGTTAAGCGAACCACTGGTACTAGAACTCATTATTAAATTTTGGAAGTACCTAGGGCTTGAAGCCATTCATAATGATATGAGACATCTTGGGTCTTCACAAAGAAATTGTGCAATATATTTTTTTCATTAAAGCATCATAATAAGTTCTAATGTCTAAATTTTATATTGGAAATGTCAATTACAATATTTAAACAATAATTACTATATTAAATTTGTGTAAAATGTTCTTATATGTAATTGTGATATAAAGAAATCATCTTGTTCAATCTCATCAAAAATAACATTTGAATAGATATAACATGAAATCAATTAGGTGTCAAGAAAGTACTCAAAATAAGAAGGAAAGGATAAAGCATAAAGTGTTCGCAACAAATAAAACTTTCTTCAATCCTCTCAACTTCACATGGTATATGTTTTCAATTTAGGATGGTTGTTTTCTAGTATCCTGTGCCAATTTTGGATCCAATCCTTCTTTGTACTATTTTTTATATTTGGTTTACTGTTTTCTTCCAAATTTAATATCTAATTTTTGTATTTTACTAGGAAGAAAACAAAACATGAAATTATTCATATAGATTGGGTTATTTTTTGATTTAATAAAACATAACTCTAACTAATGTTCACTAGTATTAAAAAAGTGAATGAGGTCTAATTTTATTGTTATGGAAAAATATTTGCCTTCTACAAAACAATTGAAATTGAAAAGGAAAAATATTTGACTTCTACAAAACAATTGAAAAGGTGAAAAATATATGACTTCTACAAAACAATTGAAAATGTAATTACCAATAGCTTTGAATTTGATGTTCCATATTGAGAAATAATATTATCCAATATTTAAAGCTATATTCAAAAGATCCAATTTATCAAATTAGGAATTTGAAATCCATCTTTAATAGTTGATCAAATTGAAGATGATGTGATGTAATGACTCTTTCCACATCAAAAGAAGCTGGTAAGAAATGATATTTTTAATGAAAATAAGCTCGTAAGAAAAACAAAATTTAATGAGATTTTTTTATAGATTGGTGGGGGTTACAAATACAATATATGAACCGACCTCTATGAAGTATTAATGGCATTTTTGTGGTAATCCTTGCATTAGATTGTGGATCCAAAGTTTTTTCCTATGTGCCCAGAGAAAGTTAAGGCACCCCCACATTTTTTAAAAGTTGTTGTTGGTGGTCGTTGTTGAAGAAAGTCCCAGCTAATAAGGACAAATGGTAGTTGACAATTGATGAAGGACCATTTGCACATTTCTAGATTAGCATTTTCAAAAAAAAATAAAAAATGTATTGTATTAGGTTATTAATAAAATAGGATACAAACTATTTTCAACAATTGAGGATTAACTTAAAATCACTATTATTTTAGCAACCAATTTCATAGTGTCAATTTGACAATTAACAAAATGTGCAACTCAATACTAAAAATTAGAAATTGGAAGACATGTGTAATGATTGTACACAAATATCATTTTTAATCCCTTTGCTCTGAAACCCGTATTGGATGCCATTCATTTCTATCACTTCAAATATAGAAGAATGTTGACATTCAGATATATGATGGTCTGAGTATCCCCTTTGTGAAGATAATGAATGTAATACCCCTTGTTTCCCCCAACTTGTAAATGAAACTATAACTTGCCTATAGACTATGGGCAGACTCAATATGTGTGGACATTGGAATTGATGAACCTTTTTATTATAAAAAGGGTAATGCACATATATTTGTATTTTCTGTTACCAAATAAAACGAAAAGTATTGCACAATTGTTGAAGGGGGTTTGCCAAGATAGATCATGATGCTATGTGAGAGATGGCGAGGGGTACCAAAAATGGTTGAGATGACCCCCACTAGACTAGTACCTTACTGGATTTAAATTACTTAGACCCATAATAGTCCTCTGACCCATAAATAAATTACCAGTCAGGATGGTAGTTGGGAATCCCTCCTCAAGAGCTAATGAGGAGATGGGCATAATACCCATCTGAAAGAGTTCCTAACATGACCACGAACTTGGGATTCATACCCCATGCAATTGTGCTGAGGAAGGCAAGAAAATAAGGAAATTCATGGGCAGAGGGGATGGTGAAGGATACAAGTCGAGAGACCATTCTTCCTGAAGGAGAAGACCATGTTCAACTTTTGGGTTCTGAAGAGAACTGAAAAACAAGATCGATCTGGGCGCAAGAAGTTTTTGGAAGCATTTTCGATCCAAGTTGATAAACGGTGTTACAGGAAGACGAGTGACTAAGGAGGCACTCATTGCAGGCCCCCTTGCTTGGTGAAAAAAAAATCAATTTCTGAGTTCTTGTGGGAGGAGGAGAGTGGCCTCTGTCCCTAATTGTGGCTGAACAAGTATGAAGGATCTCTCTCAAGGAATCATGATCTAGATAGGGGTTGACCAATAGTAAATCCAATTAGGAGTTTTTGAGCCTACGGTTGGGTGTATACGGGCACCCTTCTCAGTAGTTTCTTCACTATCGTGTTTTTTGATAAGTATTCTTATACTCTGTGTACTATAATCAAAATGATAGTTGAATGTCTGTGTCTATAATTAAATTTACATTGTTTGATTAATCATTAGAAAATTTTACTGTTTTTCTATGAGCCCCTTTTATTTGCATGGTTTATGTTTTCCCCACTTAGCAACAGGAGGACCATTAGACACGGGTCTTCAAAATACTTTAGGAATAAGTTTATGGTTTCTGCATTGATCGACAAATACTTTTACCTGTTTTAGGACTTACGTCCTGTGAATGGGAGGTACTCCCTTCAAACCAGTCTCATAAGAGACCACATGCTCATGCCCATGGCCTTAACAAAATATTTTCTAAGAACTACGAGTCTATCCTCTGGAGCTCGATACACTTCCATATGATAAGGACCTTGGAACCCTTTTCTAGGTCCGAAAGGAGCTAAGACTATTTTGGCTTCAAAACTATGGGAGTTCAGAGCTTTGGGATGCTATGAATTTACAACCATCGAAACCAACTAAAGGAAACCTGCTGGTATGACTACCAGTGAGGGTGACCGACACCTGATGGTTCCCTTAACTGTGACCATGGGATTTGTCCCACCACTAAACCCTGACCCACTTATCGATCGTGAAGTGATGAGAGTCGTAGAACTGGGGAAACTTTGAGATCTTTCGTGACCATTGGATCTATGCTGCAGTCAGTTCGACGTTGACCACTCCAGGAGAAAGGAAGTGTTAAGCAGGTAGAATCCCCAAACATCGAAGTCACGAAGTAATGGGAACTTTCGATATGAGGATGCTTCGGGATCCCTCTTGTCCATCGAATCCAGATCATGGTCAGCCCAACGCTGACTACTCCGGGAGAAAAGAGGAAGTTACACAATGGATTCCTTGAACGCCAAAGTTGCGAAGAAACAGAGGCCATAGATCTATGGATCTATGTGGACCCATCTCAACCGTGGGATACAAGGGGTAATGGGAGACTTTTGGTAGGAGTTCAGATTTTGTAGCTCCAGGAGATTTTGCAGGTAGGAGAAGCTAGAGACTCCCAATGGCTATCGATCCGTAGTGATGTGGCACACTGACATCACCTAGGGTGACATGGACCCATATTTGGCATGCCATGTGTTTCCTTGATTCGTGATTTTTATAGGTCTTATGTACCAATTAGAGAATGACATGTGTCACCCATTTATGGGGCCATGTGTCATCTTTTCCCTTTGCCACGTGTCATCCCCCTGGCGCATGCTAGCTTGTACAAAAGATGGTGGAGTACTGGGGACTCCGGGAGTTCAAGACTTTGGGAAAATTGGGAGGCTAGAATGTTGGGGTTAATTTGGCCAAAGGCCCGGACCTACCGGTCCTTACCTCTACGTTTAATGCATCGCCATGGGTAAGTGTGGAACCTTCGAGAGTCTAGGAATTTAGAACTCGATAGGATCAGAGTGTTGTGTTTGGATGAGTCGAAACGGGTCGAAGCCTGATATTTTACTTTCCTTCTCCCGCAGGCTGTCGAACCATTTAAATATAATTAATTGAATGGAAAGGGACCCTCTCTGGGACTCCAAAAATCAATATATTTGGGTTCCTAAGTACATGAGAAGGAATTTCGCCAAAGTTTGAAGGCTTAAGTGCTAATTAATAATTAACCTAGTGGACCTATAGGAGCTAGAAAAATGTTGACTTCGGCTGGGAAGATTCTTTTATACTATGATGATGTGTAGTGTTGAGTGACAGGGAGCCACGTGGGTGCCATGTGGCCTTTGAACAATGAAGGCTTGAAGGGCCATAACTTGCAATCCAGAGGTCATATTTGAGCATGGTAGCAATCGTTGGGAAGCTCTTTCCAAGCAAGAGGTGATGGAGGTACCAGGAAGAGGATTTGAGATGATTAAGGAAAGTGAAATTTTGATTCCCCATCCCTAAAATGGTACTTAGGGGTCGGGTGTGTTACAGATTGGTATCAGAGCGGGCAACAATAATTGGCTTTCTTGGGCTCATGACCGATTCGCATAAAAAAATTATTAGAGAAATTTTAAGGGTAACACCCTATCTTACCCCATTCATAAGAAGCTTATTTAAGCCTCTACTAAATAAAGGAATGAAACTTTCTACTGTTATTATATGTTTTGAAAATTTGAACTGTGTGCTGCTATTGTTCCAAATAAAGAAACTAACTTCACTTTGTAAATTGTATGTGTTGTTTATAAAATGGTATATAATTAGCTAACAAAGAATGTTTATCAGCACCCAAGCAGTCATTGGACATAAGGAAAACTACAACGTAAAGGATGGTGACACACCATGAGTTGGGGGAAAGCTCCCACAATAGAGAAGAAGAATCTGATGAGAGGAGGGCAGAGGAAACCCCTCCATATTTAGCTAAAACTGTAAGAAGCCTCATTGCAAAATTACAGAGTTGTAATACTAACAATGAAAGGTTGATAAAAGAACATGGAAATCAAACTGAAATTAACGCAATCCTATTGCAAATCCTATTATATATACAAAGGAAACTACAACATGGACCAACAACCAATCACGTGGACAGACATTGTACTAAGAAAACCCAATTGTCACCTGATATATGAAAGCATATTTCTGAAAGTGGCCACGCAAGGAGGAGCACCTCAAAGAAGGCCCAACATGGGGCCAAGAGACATTCCACAGAAGAATCCTCTAGTGAGGAACTTGACAACTCCAAGGAATCTTCTAGGAGCAAAACTAGTTCACATTCCTAGAAGAGAAGAAAGAAGAGGAAACATTCCAAGAGCCATGACCCTGGAGAGTTTAAGAAAGCCAAAGCACCCAATTTCTATGGAGAGATTAAAAAGGGGGAAGAAGAAAAATTTTGGTTACTCGGCCTGAAAAGTACTTCAGAGTCCATGACTACTCTGAAAACTTAAAGTCTCGAATAACCATTTTCAACTTGAATGGAAAGGCCTCCATTTGGTGGGAGGACCTTAGAAATGTGAAAGGAATCCAGAAGAAGGACTTGTCATAGAAACAATTTGAGAAGTACTTCAAGAAGAAGTATATTTTGGAAAAATACTTTGATGGGAAGACCAAGGATTTCTATGAACTCAAGTTAGGACAACTCACAATAGATGAATATATCAACAAATTTTTGGAGTTGATAAGGTATGAGCCCTATATAAAGGATGAAAAGGTAAATATGCAATAATTTATCGGTGTAATTCCTTAGTCCTTCCGGGACAGAATTGAATTTGATGAACCCAAGACCTTAGAAGATACCATCCGAAAGGCAAGATATTTCTATGAGAAATTCAAGAATAAGACAGAACCTCATGAGGACTGAAAGAATAAAATTAATACGGGATTCAAGAACAAGGAGTTTAAATCCTCAAGATTTAAGAACCATGGGAAATTTTTTAAGACAAGCCTTCCTACTAAAAGTGTATATCAACATAATTTCCCATCTCAGAGTGGTAATAAACCATTTGGAGTAGCCCCAGGTAAGACTGATAATAGAAAGAGAGAACCCTTGAAATGTTGGGGTTGTGGAGAAGAGCATTTGTTGAGGGACTGCCCACATAGGAAACAAAACAATAGGAGTTTCTACAACGTCCAAGAGGCTACCACAATCAATGATGTGGCTAGGAGCATGTAAACAATTTCTCCAGCCTTGGATAATAGACAAGCTGACGACCAATATTTGGTAGTGGAGATGGAAGGTATGATTGCCAACCATCTAGTTTCCATTTAAATTGACCCTGGTTCTAATCTGAGTTATTTTTCCCCTCAAAATGTTGATAAATGTAAATTGTAGCAAGTAAAACATGACAAATCATGGCTGGTACAACTAGCCATTGGAACCAAAATAAAGGTAACATAGGTCATACCAGAATGCCAATTCATTATGAATGGATTACCCACCCGAGAAACCCTAAACATGCTCCCTTTAGGATATTGTGACCTATTGATTGGCATGGATTAGTTTTCTTCCCATAAAACCAATTTGGATTGTTATAATAAAACTTTGGAGTGTGAAGATGGAGAAGGGAGAAAAATAACCCTACAAGGAATTCAAAGCCCTATCTCAGTGAGACAAATATCAACCCTTCATGTGAAGAAGTATTGCAGAAAAGGATGTCCTTTATATGCAATACAAGTGACGAACTATGTTGAGAACAATAAACCAAGAGTATAGCACTATCCCATATTAAGGGAATATAAAGATATTTTTACAGAAGAGGTACTAGGTCTACCTCCGAGAAGAGATATTGACTTTTCAATAGAACTTGTACCAAGAGCGGTACCAGTTTCTCAAACACCCTATAGAATGAATACACTAGAGCTAGTTGAGCTCAAACTACAGTTAAAGGAGATGTTGGACAATGACTACATTCATCCTCCATGGGGAGCACCAGCCTTGTTTATGAAAAATAAGGATGGTACACTCAGGTTGTACATAGACTACAAAAAAATCAATAAGATGAGCATTAAGAATAAGTATCCCTTTCCAATGATTGATGACTTGTTTGACCAGTTAAGGGGTGCTACAATTTTCTCCAAGATTGAATTGAGGTTTTGATACCATCAATTCCAAAATAAGTATGAAGACATCCACAAAACAACCTTTAGGACAAGATATGGACACTATTAATTTGTAGTGGTGCCATTTGGGATTACCAATGCACCAATCACTTTTATGTGCTTAAAGAATAATGTACTTAGTAAGTTCTTGGATATATTTGTGTTGGTTTTCATTGATGATATCCTAATATATTCTAAGAGTAGCGAATAGAATGAAGAACATATCAAGTTGGTGCTTCAAGTTCTAAGAGAACATCATCTCTATGCTAAGTTTAGTAAGTGTGACTTTTTCCAAAAACAAGTCCATTACTTAGGCCATGTTATTTCTGAAGAAGGAGTGGCAATTGATCTTGAAAAGATCAAATCCATTAAGGATTGACCTAACCCAAATAATGTATCTGATATCAAATCCTTTATGGGCCTAGCAGGATACTATAGAAGTTTCATAAATGGATTCTCCTAGATTGGTTTCCCAA
Source organism: Picea engelmannii (assembly GCA_009831015.1). Classification (NCBI taxonomy): domain Eukaryota; kingdom Viridiplantae; phylum Streptophyta; class Pinopsida; order Pinales; family Pinaceae; genus Picea; species Picea engelmannii. The sequence goes on from WSFP011561215.1 coordinate 9,726, forward strand.
TCACCTCCCTTTAGAAAAAAGGAGTTAAATTCATTTGGACATCAAAATGTGAAGAGAGATTCCAATAGCTGAAATACCTTCTAACCAATGTGCCTATACTGTATATTGCAAACCCAAACAAGGATGTCCTTGTGTGTACATATGCCTACAAGGAAGGGCTCAGAGGAGTCCTTATGCAAGAAGAACATGTGATTTTCTACGAATCCAAAAAATCGAATGAGCATGAAATCAATTATGTGACCCGTGATTTGGAACTAGATGCCATAGTACATGCCTTAAAAATGTGGAGGAATTACCTCCTAGGTAGAATATTTTTTCTTCTGACAAACCATAGTGGGTTGAAATATTTGTTTGATCAACCAAAACTAAATTCTAGAAAAGCTATATGGATGGCTCTCCTTAGTGAGTTTGATCTTGAAATCAAACATATCAAAGGAAAAAAAAATAGGGTGGTTGATGCCCCTAGAAGAAGCATGAAAATGATTCACTTGACAGATGTAAAAACCTATGAAACAAACATCAAGGAGAGAGTCAAAAGTGCACAAGAAACATATGCATTTTTCAATACGGTGAAATCATAATTAGATCAAGATCCGATAGGGTAGAAGTATGAGGGTTATAAATTGTTGAATGATGGCCCACTAACTTACAAATTTAGGTTGTATATTCCAAACTGTGACGACTTGAATAGATTCATAATGAATGAACTACACAAAAGACCATCAACTGGTCATCCTAGTTATTAGAAAATGATCACAACTACTAGGAAACTATATTATTGGCCTGGACTGAAAAATGACATAGCTGGTTACTTAGCTAAATGTCTAGAATGTCAGCAAGTTAAGGTAGAGCACCGACATCCAACAAGGTTGTTGTAGCCCTTACCAATCCTAGAATGGAAATGGGAAACCATATCCATGGATTTCATCACAGCGTTACAAAAATCAACCAAACAAAATGACGCCATCATGGTAGTTGTGGAAAAACTGAGCAAGGTTGCTCACTTTATTCCCACAAAATCAACTTGCAAGGAAATAGATATTTCTAGTGTTTTCATGAAATAAATATTTAGACTACATGGCATTTCTAACGAGATCATATCCGATAGAGATACACAATTTACTTCAAACTTTTGGAAATCTTTGCTTGTTGGTTTTGAAACTAAATTTCTATTTAGTACAACCTATCACCCTCAAACCGATGAGCATACACAGAGGGTGAACTAAGTGTTATAAGATATGTGAAAGATGTATGTAATGAATCAACCCAAGAAGTGGGAAGACTACCTGCCACTGTAG
>WSFP011561218.1:0-11023 GCA_009831015.1 Picea engelmannii
CTGGATCACCGAGTACTTGTGTATTCAAGGGAAGCTTCTCCAAACACGACAATAGTGCTTGGTATTCAGAAAGAGAGGTTATATAGGTTACTGAGAAGACTGGTAGTTTGGTCTAATGGTTACTTGGATTCAACATCAAATTCAATGTCAGATTCAACATCAACATCAGAGGCATTGTCAAAGGTCAGAAGTTGCGAGACTCCTCCCAGTACATTGGGGAGAATGAGTCCATAAGTAAACCATCCTTTTAAATTCATTGTAAATATGTATGTTTGTACATATAATAGGGATATGTGTAAATCTCTTGAAGTCTAACAGAAAGCTTGTAAGTCAATCATTGTAAATTATAAGAGTGAGAGGGACTCTGTAAATTTCTATATTGCCACCTTGTATGAGTGAGGGGAATTTTGTAAAGAGAGTTTCTACATTGCCACCTTATATGTTTTAAAGAGAGAGGAATCTCGTTAGATATTTCTAGATAGCCACCTTACACTTTACACTTTGTTATGGAGTGAGAGGAATCTCATTAGAGATTTCTAGATAACCACCTATATATACATATTGTTTGACAGTGAAAGGAATCTTGTTGTAAAGATTTCTAAAGCCTTTAGACAACAATATGGACAAATGTATTGTCTTGTAATCAGCTAAAGGGCTACATATGGATCGAATTGTCTAAGACAACATTCTTGATTCTAAAGAATTGAAAGCGAAGGAACAAAAAGATGCAGGTAGTTGGAACATGTAGTTCAAGAGCGGAAAGAGCATCAAATTAATGCAAAACTTTCTAGAGCTGGTAAAGGAGAAGTGATCCTCTTCAAAGATAAGAGGAACATAAAGGTGCATGCTATAAGCATATTTAAAATGTTATGTCATGTTTGTAAATATGTATACCTTGAATAGAGGCAATCACGTATAGATGATAACGGTACAAGCATAATTGTTTTTCAAGGCAAAAGCGACAATGGACATAGTATTCATGTAGGGACTTCTATAGATACATCAAGAAGTACAAGAATAGAGAGTCCAAATGGGAAAAGCATAGATAAACATTCGGCTTGGTTTCATATTAGCCGAGATGGACTATATTCCACAGAAGGAGATGTGAGTGGATGTTGAAATATAAGATACATGTATTGTAGAGATTCAATGAACATGACTTTTGTTGTCAAAGAATCTACAAGCAAGAACCAGAGCTATATATCATATTAGCTACAATTTCGAGGGGCCAGAGTCAAAGCCATATTCCATAGAAGTAGACAAAAGTGCACTGATATAGTACCTAAGATCGAAGACACAAGATGAAGATTTATTCCCAAAGAATCAATAAGATGGGAGAGTGAAGAATCTTCATCACTAAATTACTGGATATGAACATTTCAGTAAGATGGAAGAGTGAGTTACAGTTATCAACACTAAGTTGTTGAATATCTATACTTTTGGAGGTCCAAAAGTTCTTTAGTGGGAAGGTGTGATCCAAGCGGATCTAAAGAACACTCATAGAGGTCCAGGAGAATCTGAAACGCTCACGGAGGTCCCAAGGGATCCATAAATGCTGAAAATTTGACCTTCTCAAATCATCTTGAAAATGACATCATTGTGTAGAGCTCGTCTCAGCTTTCCAACAACGCAAATGACAACTCAAATAGAGTTCGTATGAAAAAATTATAAGCGATCAAATTTCATGTCAAACATTCAAAAGTCAAAGGTCAAAGGATGATGTCAACAATGACACGTGGCACATGTCTGTACAACAGGTGATGTGGCAGATTAGTTGGCATATCCAGTCAGCAGCTGAGTTGGCAAGTCTGTACTCTAAGTAGTCTAATGATTTGTCGACAGGTGGAAAGGATAGCCAATGAGACACTGCCATGTGGAAACCCCTCATTGGTCAATATTGGTTTATATTGTACAAAATTTTGGGTCGACAGGGGTCGAACATGCGACCTCCGTGACCACCGAAAGCCTTAACATACCTACCACAACCAACACACCATCACAATGAATCTTAACCTATAATTTTGCGGGTTATATTTAAAATCAAGTTAAAGGTTTGTCTAGGTGGCTAAAGGGTCGAGGGGCTAAGCTCTCGACCCTAGCCTTAGCCACTGGTCCATACACCATACCACATGATCGTTCCATAAAATTTGTAGGGAGTTTAACCATATGCGACGAGAGTTGTAACACATATAGTATATAGTATATACTACATATTATATAAAACATAGATATAACCAAGAAATGGATAAGCCATGAGAATAGAACCCCGACCTCCACTAATTAACGGGTGGTTTTAACTACTAGGCCAACGACCCTATACTTAGCGAAGATTTCGCCAAAATTAGTATTCAGTTGCCATTAAGTACGAGATACGATTTTAGGACCAGGCCTATATATTGGGCATAGATTCCAAGGCCGACACATACACATCCCTATGTGCATAGATCCCGAGGCAAGGACATGCCATGATTTTCGAGATTGTACGGATACATTCAAGTACAAACCAATTTTTGTGTTGCAACGTAAAGCATACTAATGGTACCTTGACGAAATTTCGAGCATTTTATATCAATTCTACACATTTATTCGCAAGGATCATGAATATGAAGTATTTTTTATTTTATTTGAGGTCATTTGTAAAACTTTTTTTCACAATTCGTCATTAATGGGAATTTAATGCATTGTTTTACGTGCCAAAGAACGTGAAATTGAGCTAGTTTGGAAATTTATCGGCTTTATAGTCAAAAGTTTCAAAATTTCACAAGAATTTCAATGGTGTAGTTATTTTCTTGTTTTGAGTATGGAATTTAAGAGAATCCATTAAATGGCCATATGCGAGTCATTTTACATGTGATTTTTGGTACTTGAGATGGAGAAGACAGTTTTCATTGGATTGAATGGAACTTAAAGATGAAACAAAAGTATGTAATTTGAGTTCTTTTATTTTATGGTGTGTCATCTCACTATCATTAAGCAAATTAATCTTCAGTTTATGAGTTTTTTGGGTAAACACTATTGCATGTATATATGTGAAGCAGTAAGTGGTGTCTAAGGATTTTCTAATTAAGGTGGAGTCCCCCTAAGTCTTTTATTCCTTAAATTTCAACATTTCCCTTGTAACTCCAAAATTTAATTAAATATCATGCATATATAATAAACATCATAAAATATACCAAAAATTAACCAATATAAACATGCCACATCAACAAACACTTGTACCTCCCAAAACAATATCACAGTGGCATGATGCTAAAAGTTTTCAAAAAATAATATCATGTGTCTGTTGTCCAAAATATGCATCAAATGTCAAGGTGGAAATGTCATCATACAAACAATAAATCAGAAACAATATTTTTTTTGATGTTGCTTTTGTTTGTTCAATTCCCTCTAAAAGAGAAGCCCTGTGCTTAAGTAAGTCTTGATCAACAAACTTCTTTTCTTCTACTTTCTCAATATTAGGGTGCATATCATTGAAAACAATTTTTCTTTCATTACTTTCCACTTGAGTTAAAAGTTGTTTTGACTATATGGATGAGACTTAGAATGATTTAGAGCTTGGAGAATTTACAAGTTGTTTTCCTTTGTCCAATTGAGGTTCAATGGGAAGCACTTTATAGTTTCTAGGAACTTGGACCGAATGGGCCATAAAAGCGGCAGATGCAACATGAGGAATATAATGCATAGGAGGAGGTGGTGGCAATGGGTTATTTGGCCAACGAGATATGCTAGACAAAGGATTTTCAAGAATATTTTCCTAGCCATCATTGGTTGGTTGCCTAGGAGGTTCAGGAAAATCAACAATACTCGGGTGAGGTTGGAGAGGCGGATCAAGAGGAGATTGGGGTGGTGGCAAGGCATGATGTATAACAAGGTTATGGTAGCAGGTTTGCACCAACTGATTGAACTCTCCTAAGTCGACATTGACTTTTATCGAGAATCTCATCTTTTTATTTCTTCCTTTTTACCCAAAAACATTGGGCACTCTTCCTCTTCGGCCCCCATTACCTTTTTTTCCACTGCAATTGCTTCCACGACTAAAAAAACTCATCTATATGCATCAATATTCTGTTGAGTCACATCCCTAATCTAATGCAAATCTTGTATAATAAGACAAGTGTTAACACAATTTAACACTTGGTCATATATAAGCATACATCCACGAACATTAGAAAGCAAGAGAACAATTGCAGGACAAATGAAAGACAAACACAGATATAGTGTGGGCGACAAAAATTGTTCCTAACACTCGACTAAGTATTTATATTGTGAAACAATTACAATATGAGCACTACTAGCTCAGTTTACAGATTCGACAGAGTCATACAAATCTCCTCACCTCACCAAGACACTCATAAATAGATTCGGCACACCAAGCCTCTCTGTCACAACCATCTCCGCAAGCTCCTGCAGTGCACCTTAGACGTGCTTGTTGGGACAGGATTTTGGGACCAGTTTTGGGAATTGTGCAGCGCATGCAAAGGAAGGAGAGACAGTTGACGCACTTTCATGTATCGACACGAGCAAAAGAAGGAATACTGTTGGAAGCCGTTAGGCATTTTGGGTCCATTGATACGGGCTAAGCCCTATTGTAATTGTATAATTATGTAATGGTTTTGAGATAGAGAGGAGGCAAGGAATGAAGAGCTAAGTAAAAATTAGAAAGCAAGTAGTAAGCAGCGAAGAGTGACAAAGAGATAGAAGAATGACAAGGGAATTTTGTACGAGGCATGATGTACGAGCGCAATGCGCATATTTTGTAATGGACGTTTTGAATAATATAATAATAAGTTGACCGTTGTAGACGTAGCGCATCTCGGGTGAACCACGCTAATCATGGTGTCTATATGTTATGATGTGGTTGTTGTTCTGTTTATTGCATGCATATGCTATCTGTCTTTTTATTATGAATATGTTACATGTTATTATGTTTATGCGCACATGATATAATCCTGAATAAATGCTAAGCTAGAATGGTTATAAGGATTGCCTCCCATCCCTTCAACACTATGAAAACGTAGTTCCTGCAATTCCCATAGATACCTCAGGTGAAACTTCACCTGCTTGCGGGTGATGTCTAAAGGGCGAGTATATGAGGGTTTTGATGGTGAATTCATGTTGAGCCCTGGGTCCGCCCACTAAGCACCAACAAATGGTTTTGTTGTCGAGACCGAGATTTGAAACTAAAGGGAATGTGGAGGCTAACTAAGGAAGAAATCGGATGGTGGTTAGAGACAAAGGAGTGCGATTTTTCTAGATATCAGAATAAGAACCCCCGAATCAACTCAGAGAAGTGGTTACAGAGGTACATATTTACAGACTTACATGAGATTTTCTTTGTTGATTTCCCGATAGTTTTGGTTGAGTGGTTACAAAGGTTAGTTGAAAAGAAAAAAATATTTCGCACTGTTGTTTTGAGGAGTTGGACCCCTGAGTCGATTCAACAAGTTAATACCATAAGTAATCAGATCTCGCATGTAGTTGATTTATGGCTTGATAGTGTATTGGGGGGTTATATTACTAAGTTTGTACCCAATCATATAGTACTGCTGAAAGATAATTCTTTAAAGGCCCACATAGAAGATATTTGAATTCATTGTCTACTTGGGTCAAGATGTTGTTGTGTGATAAAGGGGTTATGAAGTTGGAATATGATTACCCTAGTAGTTAGGCACCTTCACATGCACAAGGGGATGACCAAGGGATGGTCTGAGAGTATAGAGAAGAGGGATGCAAGAAAGAATAAATAAGGAACATGTGGGTTGAGAATGCTGAGAGAAGAAGAAGGTGCGACAAAAGAAGAGATTGGAGTGTTGCGTAACGAAAAAATATTTCGATACAGTAGGAAGAGGATTGTGGTTGATAGAGAAGGGAAACATAATGAGTTTGAGGACACTGACATAGTTCTCCATATCAAAATAATATCGCTCATAGAAAGAAAGGAGGAGGAAAAGGAATGACAACTCATCCTAGCAGAAGGAGATCCATTACATCCCATTAGCCCCAGTCAGGCCAAAATCTATGTCAAACCCACGACCCCGTGTGTGTCTTTGAGGTCTGAGGTAATATCTAAAACTTTGTCAATTGTAGTTAATGAAGGAAGTAAAGATAACAGTAAAGGTAGTCAGAGTAGTGGAAGTAGTACGATAACCCAAATTCAATTAGGGACACTGAGGAAGAATACTGCGCTGTACACAATGGCGGGGGTAGACCCCACTTTGAGAATGCATGTCTTCAATGAACCAGGGATATAAGATACGAAACAACACTTATTTTTATGTGAAGCAATATGGACCACGAAGTAGGTGCAAGATGACGATACACAAATCACACAGTTAGTGACAACATTCAAAGATCGCTTGTTACTCTAGTATATGAAGTATAAATCCACTACACCTACGAGACAAGCCAAAACGTTGGCAGATATCAGGCAAGCCTTGTTAAAAGAGTTCCGGGAACCAAAGTTTGAGTCACAATGTATTACAAAACTAAAAGAGATAAAGTAGTTGCAGAATGAATCAGTATGGGATTTTGATAAGAGATTTAAGATATCAACAGATTGGTTGACCTTCCATATTCCAGACAAGCATAATAGGAAATGGTTCATTGCGGGATTGTTACCACATATACGACGCCCATTGACGTAGCAAAATATTAGGTTGCAATCAGAAGCACTAGAGATCGCCATGAAGTTGGAAGCATCCCCTATAGGAGAGAATGGCATAGGGATGGCTCGGGTTCAATCATAGCTAGCAACATTAATAATTCAGTTGTGGGAGCTTGTATATGGGATGGAAAAGTGTGAAGAAGTATGGTGTGTTACATGCAAAATGGAAGGTCATCATAAGAAGGAGTGTCTAGCCTTTAAAGATTATTTGTCTACAGGAGTCCTGAATCCCGTAACCTTAGGAGGAGGGGTATGGTGTGATATATGTTGAATGATCGATCATCACCCAATTGTTTGTCCTTTCATGCAGAAGTATTAGAGCACTGCCAAAAGTTTATTTTGTAATTTTTGTAAGTATGTGGGACATAACAAAAAGGACTGTCGCACACTCGATCTAATGAGAGAACGCACCACAGATGCATACAAAGTTCAAGGGGAAGATAGATCGGAAGGAGGGGTACCACAATATAATACTCTGAGGGGATACAATCAAGGAGGTAGAGGAGGATTCATAGGTCAAGGAAGAGAAATATTCAATAGAGGAAGATGACCGATTATCTACTATAACTGTAACCAGTTTGGGAATTTGGCACGAGACTGTCAAAATCCTTGTATGTCGTGCACATACTATAAACAATTGGATCATGCGACAAAAGATTGTCCATAGCTGATCGTGAATTGGCAGGAGAAAAGGAACCAATGTGTGCAGATGATAGTAGTGGAAGAGCGCGATGATCGACTAAGGGTAGCAACAGTTATGCACCGAGTAAGAACAAGAGCTGATGTGACATAACAAGGAATTTAGACTGACCACTGGATCATTAAAGTAGTATAACCTCCTCCAAGGTTCAACCCTTGGAAAGAGAGAAACACATATAAGCAATCAAGGAAGGAACAACTAGAAATAGGATGGGGAGCATCGACTTCACAACCTATTTATGACGTGCCTCCAGCCTATGACCACTCGATCACAAAAATTCCAGTTGAGAAGGTAAGTACTCTGAAAATTTTCTTAAAGAGTTATTTAGAACCAATAAATGATGAAACTACATTAAACACACTACGTGGGATGATCGACCAATGCGTGCAAGATAAAGAAGCACCTAGTACAGAATGAGCAGTTAACCAGGTACAATGCAGGAAAAGGATGAATAGGGAATTATGGATTAATGCACTTATAGGAGACTATGATATGGATAATAGCATCTTGGATCTGGGATATGATGTGAATGTCCTTCTAAAGAAGAAATGGGAAATGATCGGAGAACCAAAGTTGATCTGGTCACCAATTCAGTTGAGGCTAGAAAATCAACACAAGATTGTTTCGATTGGATGATTAACAGGGGTGAATGTTAATATCGATGTAGTGTGTACCACACCATATTTTTAAGTAATCAAGATAGTGGATGGTATTAAACCTTGCCCAACTTTACTTGAACTCGATTTGGATTTTGATAACCAGACCATTATTAATTTGAAAAAGAGACAATTGATCTTTGAAGTAGGAGACTTGAGAGTTACTAAGTCATTGGATCCCATAAAAGGAAGAATATATGAGGAACCGACAAGGGGAAAATAACTTGATAACCTTTACAATGTGACTGTGCGGATGGATGACTATATTAATCCTACTACTGAGGGTGTACTAAGTGGTAAAGTATCATATCTTGCGCATCGGATTCAAAAGAAGCCCTGGAACATTGGAAAAAAAGGTTACATGAAGTATCTACAAGGAGATGTGCTCGTATTACCCGTACATTACACTGGATTGGAGTTGAGGTACGTGATCCCCCGAAGTCGGATGGACTAACAGATATAGATTCTTTTGTAAAAGAATTTGAATTGTATATATCTGAACAACAAAGATTGTTATCTTTAGATATCACTCTGAAAGTGACTCCTGCAAGGTGGTGGGCTACGCATAAGGATAGAATAGATAATTGGCAGCAATGCAGAAGGTTGTTAAAGGTCAGGTTCAGAACATAAACTAAATATACTGCAGAAAAGTATACTGGGTTGATTTGTCCTATAGATCATCTTACACACTGCATCGTGACATGGAGCTCAGTACCTAAGCAGGAATGGACACACTTGTTTGTACACACTCTAGATACCATCTCGAAGAAATGGTATGTAGAACTGGAAGTATGCAGATAAACAATAGACTGTGAATATTTGACTCACAACTTCAAGGTAACTTTCAATTTTGAATATGATGCCCCTTTGGTCAACACAACTCTACATATTATCAAGAACAATATATTTACATCAGAAGACTCGACGGGACCAATACCCTTATCTAGTGCACCCAACTCTTCTCCGATTGTCCAAGAAGTTGTGGAATGCTATAACAGTGTTGGGGATGACCAGGAGGACAAAGACCCAAGAAATTTGCAAGTACCCGAAACTGAAGGAGAGTGTGTAGTAGAGGGTCTTGAGCTTGAATATGTCTTGTATGAAAAGATGGTGAAAATGCGCAAGGTGAATATTGGTACAAAGTGTAATCCAAGTTTGCAAACATTAGAGATTATTGGAATGAAGAAATTGTTGAGAAGATAGATGATTTACTTCACGAATACCAAGACCTTTTCATAAATGAAAGGGATTGTTGGGGAGCTAGGGGAGATGAGGATCCCTTTGAATTCAGATGCAAAGCCAGTGAAGTAGAGACTGTATCGATTGAAACCAATATATAAGCAGAAAGTGAAAGCATAAATAGATAGAATGTTGGAATCTGGGATTATTGAACCAGTCACAGAGTCATAATGGATCAGTTCGATGGTGATTCGGGATAAGAACACGGGTGGAATCAAAATTTATGTGGATATGAGGAAATCGAATGATGATTTCTTACATGACCCAATTCCTACCCCATTTCAGATGAAGTTTTGGAGAATGTAGGGATACAATAAGATTACTCTTTTACTGATGGATTCTCTGGGTATCATCAGATTAAGATTGAGCAAGAGGATAGGCATAAGAAGACATTTGTGATGGAATGGGGATGTTATCAGTATACAATCGTGACTTTTGGATTGAAAAATTCACCAACAATATTTTCCTGAGTTGTGGTTGCGACTTTTAAATAATTTATTCATAAATTCGTAGAAGTATGCTTGGATGATTGGACAATGTTCAGTTTGTTGAAGGACCATATTGAAATTATGCACTTGATGTTGAACAGATGTAAACAATTCCAGATTTCTTTGAACTTGAACAAGTGTATTTTCTATGCACCATTTGGTATCATGTTGGGTCATGTAGTATGTAAACATGGGTCATGTACTATGTAAACAAGGAATTTTGGTTGATCATGTGAAGATTATTGTTATTGTTGATTTTCCACCACCTACTTCAGTGTGAGAATTGTGAGCAACATTGGGTCATACGAGATACTACATAAAGTTTATTAGGGGATACGCGTAGATCACATCCCCACTGGAAAATTTGTTGAAGAAGGAGGTCACATTTCAATGGAACAAGGAATGTCAATAAAGTTTGGATATCTTAAAGCAGAAACTGGTTATTGCGCCAATTTTAGTATATAAGGATTGGAAGAATGAATTCCATGTCCACGTAGATGCATCATCTATAGTGTTAGGCGCAGTTCTAGCTCAGCTAGGGGAAGGAGGTTTGGATCATCCCATTGCATTTACCACCAAAAAGTTGTCAACTACTGAATAGAATTACACTACTACAGAGCGTGAAGGATTGGGAATGGTGTATGCACTACAAAAGTTTAGGCATTATCTGTTGGGATCACATTTTAAGATGTACATGGATCATTTTTCACTAAGATACTTAGTCAATAAGCCAGTGTTGTGGGGAGGGCGGGTGGGGAGATATGCAGATGGTTTTTATTATTTCAATAATATGATTTTGAAGTGACTCGAAAATTAGGAAAATTAACTACAAGACCTGATCATTTGTCATGCATATTAACAAGGGAAGATGTGGGAAATATGGATGGTAGTCTACCATATGTGCACTTGTCCATTGTATAGATGGCTAATGATTACTTTGCATATATTGTTTAGTTCTTCAGCACATGAGTAGTCCCACCTGACTTTACAATTGCATAGAAGAAGCAATTAGTTGTAAAGGCATCAAATTATCAACTTATAATGAGGAATTTGTATGTGTTAGGCGCATATGGTATTCTTCGAAGATGTGTATTGGAGCACAAGATGGAGAAATGCGCAAAGTTATATGAAGAATGCACAAAGTTACATGAAGAGAGCACATAAGTGTGGACTCAATTGTTGGAGGATGCAAAGTTACACACAATAGAACAAAGATTGCAAGCTGCACGGGAGAAGGCGCAAAAGTGAAAAGAAATAATAAACACTCTGCCAACAA